>CAUYQG010045054.1:0-42262 GCA_963574415.1 Tarsius wallacei | reverse complement strand
CTGTAGTTCCAGCTACTTGGAAGGCTGAGGCGGAAGGATCGCCGGAGCCCAGCAGGTTGAGGCTGCGGTGGCCGGGAGCGGCCACTGCACTCCAGTCTGGGCGACAGAGTGAGACTCCAACTCAAAAAAAAAAAAAAAAAGTAAAGTTTTATTCACATCAATTTATCTGACTGATAAGTTCATTATCTTCAATATCTTCTCCCATATTAATCTGCTCAGTCATTGATTAGCCAAAATCAAGATGGCTACACTTAAGAATGCAAAGGCAAAGCCAGTTAATAAAAGCTAATGTGAATAAATTACTTATTTTAAGTCTAATATGTAGATTTAAGTAAACTTTACAAAGCACTGAAAGTGTGCTGGTTTCAATAAATTTATTCTTTACTTTATACTGTTAAATTTATACCTATTTAATATTATCATATATAATGTCTATTCTAAATTGTGTGTATATAGACATAGACATATATATGTGTGTGTGTGATAATCTTGACAGAAAATACACAGATGATATATTTTAATAATGCTGTAGATTAATTTTAATATCAGAAAGTTTTTTTTTTTAAATAAAGGGACTACATCATTCAGAGACATTTATATTTCAAAACTCATAAATGACAATGAAAATTATCTCTCTACATTTAGTCCCTCATGTTTATTGTGTTCTGGGGACTTTCTGGCAGCACTGTCTTTCTGTGAAGTGTTCCCCCACCTGCACCCCCATCCAATTTTCAGGGCTCTAGAGTGAGCAACAGTTATTTTCATGTGATCTTGCCTTTTTATCCCAGTTGATAAGTTCAAGGATTAGCATTTGATCCATCCTAGGCTGAGGAGAAACTTTCTAAGAGTCTTGAGTTCCTTGACAACAACAATAGCAACAACAACAAAAATAAAAAAATAATAATAATAAGAATAAGGCTGACATACACAGATAAATTATAACCAGGGATCGAGAAATCCTGGTGACATTTAATCTTAGCCCTAGTCTTTTCCAGCGTCCTGCTACATCCATGCCATGCACTTGATCTGACTATTGGATGCTCTGAGGATTTTGTAAGACAATGAAGGACGCTTTTTCTGAAGCTAAATAACCAGACTCTGCTACTTGAAACACAAAATTAATATAAGCACCTCATCTGTACTGATGTTTATATGAACACAAAGATTCAGTCAAAGACTGTGTAATGTCAGCATGGGAAGCAACAGTTTTAAAGTAGTAAAGAATAAAATGTATTTACCCATTAAAAATTCATTGTGAATGGGATCGTTAAAATTCTGACTTTCAGCTTACATCAAAACACCCCAGGTTGTAAGATACTAATGTTACAAAGTAAGTGGAGCTCATCTCTAAAGAATAGATGTCAATAGATTAGCATTTTAAATATGGGATGACAGTATGATTTCAACAAACATCTGCAAAATTATTGCTTTTCATCTACATTAATTTGCTAAATGACTGCCATGCAAATTGCCCCAAACCATAAATAAAATAAAGATTCAGGAATCATTAGTAAATTAGACCTTGGATACCAGATTCAAAAATCAAAAAAGAAATTGTGTTGATGCATAACCTAAAATACTACAATGTAGTGAGGAGATACAGGTTAGTGAAAACCAAGGCACTTTTGTGTCCAAAGAGAATTTCAGAGAATGAGTACATGCTGTTTTTAGTGGTTGTTGTTGGCTATTTAAAATGAGATTGATGTGTATCACTGTGTTGTAAAAGAATGTTTCACATGCTGTGACACAGTAGTTACTTTTGAATATCTGCCAATGGATATGGATTTGTGTATTGAGATTGTTGCTCTTTACTGAGTTTAGACAGGCACCATAGCTCTATAACCATCTTGCTGAGAAATTGTATGTCAAACAGGAGGAAAAAAAGAGTAAAAAATATATGCAACTGGATAATTAATCACCTATGTGACTCTATTTTTCTGTATTGCACATTCCTGTCAAATCCTTAAAAAATTCAAATCATATATAGATTAAGAAGTTTATGAACCTTGCTTCACTTTAAACCTGTGATTTTATTAAAGTGTAGCTGTGTTCAGATACTCTTTTAAAAGAAAATTTAATAAAGCTACGCATTTTATTATTTAGAGATGTATTATGTGTTTAATTAATTGTTTTACTAGATTGAGAATTTTTACAAGTAGTTGGAATGTATGAACATGGTCCAAAATATTAAATGCAAAAACAAATAATTTCCTATTATCTGGGCTAAACTTACTGAATTCACTATCTCATTTCTTTTTCCACCACTCATATAAATATTGAGATGATCTCATTTTACAGAGGATAAACTATTGTTTGAGAATTTAGGTTATTTTCCTGAGATTGTAAGAAATGCTGGTATTTGTTTTTGTTCTAACGCCAGTAACTATACAGTTAATCATCCTGCAATATTACTTAAAGAAAGACACCATAAATGGCCAAGCTTCAGTTTCCTCCTCTCCCCAGGTGCCTGTGCTCAAATCATTCTAAAACCCAAACTCTGTCATATACTCTCAAATATGCATACTTTGATCAATGTGGTTTCGCTTTCCTGACATACACTTCTAGGTATTATCTTAAGATATAAATTTCTTCATGCTAAGAGACTCAGCAAAAAAATATTTTTCCCATTCTTCTAGAAAATAAACAAAATCAAACTAAATGGTCTCTCTTGAGAAGGACGGCTATGCTTTTCTTCCACTGCTGTCCTGCTTCTGTCATATTGCTTTGCCTTCATTCAACTATGTATCAGTCTGTCTTACAGATGGTTAGATCACGGATGTTCAGAACTGAGAGATTTTTTATCTGGTAGCTCAAGTCTCTTATGTATTCTCAGTAATAGTTTGGTGAATTAATGACTGGATCAAACACTTGAAATATCTACCATGGTTGATGATTATCAGATGCCATCTTTTTATTGCTTGAAATTATGCCATGGTACTTAAATCTTTCCTTGCCATCTTTAAACAAGCTCACACTGACTTGATATAAGATGTTTCAGAGATATATGATCATGTTCTCTTTTAAGTCCTCAGAAAGTTTTCTAATCTTTTCTTTTTATTTTATAAAAAGATTATATATTTAGTAAAATTAGATAATTTACTTGCATATACATCAATCCACCAGTAACTATTTGTAAATTGAGCAATGTTTTGTTTGATGTTTGTCTTCCTTTAAATCCTGTATAGTCCATGAAGAGAATTCCATGATTTTATAAAAATATTATTTTTATAAATTATCACAGATTATAACAAAGAAGCAGAATGTAACTTGAAGGAATAAATAAATAATTGTTTGAATTCTGAATATAAAAAAATCAATTTAAGGTTTCCTTTTTTGCACAAAGTCTAGTAGTTCAATATACATATTTTAGGAATTGCCTAGAATCTCTAAATATTAAATGTGAGATATTACATATTGCATATTGATATAGTATTATCAAATAAACATGATACAGAATTATGAAGGATAGTGTTCTAATATGGCAAAGTTTCAATTATTCTAGCTTTCTAAAATAAACCTCTAGAAGTTAAGTGAGACATGAGACAATATTAGGTACAAAATAATTGAGCTTGGGTTATTGCAATGTTGTAGACCATTTAAATAGTACAAAATAATATAATGCCCCCACAGAGTGCTAGAATGTGTTGAATAAAAGTATGACATTGGGTCACTTGAGGAACTATTAATAACACAAACAAACAAACATGAAACTTAATTAGAAATGTGTAGTAACAGTAGAAAGTCAGGTACCTGTAATAATATATAGCAAATTTCCTTGTCTTTTAAAGTAGCTAAGTAAATTATAAAACTGGGGATGAGACTATATTCTAGAATGGCTTAATGGTATAAACTTTAGTTCCAGTTACTACTTAACAAAGTATGATTTTCAGTTATCAGGAATGTACATTGATGGCATAAAAAGAGGCCTAAATTGGTGAAAAGTCTGTTTTCAGATAATAAATATTTTTATGAAAAAAGTTCAGAGCTATGTATTGGTAGGTAAGTAGCAAACCTTCTTTCATGTAATTAGAAAATGTATTGGTAGGTAAGTAGCAAACTTTCTTTCATGTAATTAGAAAATGGCAAGTAGTGTCTATATCCTTGGAAAAAGCACATTTAGAAATTTATTTTTTATATGTTTATCATACATACACACACAAGTGAACACAAGTTATTAAGAATAACATTAGCTAAACAAAACCTATATAATACAAAATAAAAAGTAAGGCTTTTATAATTTTTTTGTCATATATCATTGAAAAATATTTCTAAACAGTTACTGTTCAAAAGTGTATTTTTTGTTAATAAAAATTCACACAATTATCTTGATATTTTACTAAAAAGAAGCCTGCTATTGCAGAATATTTATTTAATATAAGGATATAATATAATATAATTTAATATAATTTCTCAGAATATTGCAAAAAATTTCTTTGGGGAAAGAATGAAACTACACTCTAAATGTCTGAGGCAGAGTTAAAGATAAAGGTGTCATGAGATGCCTTCCTTCAGATGCCTTGTTTCCCATTTTCTCAGTGTTGTTGTGCAGCTGCCAACCCCCACAGTCTGGTCCAGGAGATCAGGGCCCAGCTGCAATTGGCTAGTGTAGCAGGACTGTAACATTATCAGCATAGGGGCACACTGTCCCCCAGCCTAATTTTATCAGATGCCCACTAAGTAAAAGCAAAACATTTGAAGACTTAAAAACTAATAATAAAATGAAGATAGTTTACTGATGGATGCAAAAGATTAGGAGATATTAATATATATACACTAAATAAAATATACATTGATATTGACACACATATACACATACCATTGACTAATATTAATATAATAATAAATACACATGCACATAGATCGATACTGGCCTATAAACATACATATGAATATATATGGATATATATACATACATGTTTTTGGAAAAACAAAATATTGAAACATTCATTTATTGTGCTTTTATAATTAACGCAAAAAATTTTGCAGCAGAATAAAAATATTTATAGCTGAATATACAAATACTTTTGAGCTTTGCTAATGACTTGTAGATTCTCAGAAAGTGATTGTTTATGTTTGGAAAACATTATTCATTGAATTACACTTCACTGTTCAAACATCCAATAAAGTATAGATGATCTGCAACTATCACAATTCTATGTATTTAACAATATTTTCAGTGCAATAGCATATTTTCTTTTATGATATAAATCTTTAATATTATAAAGATGAATAAATAAATCTTTGTAATATTCAGAAAATACTATATTTTAATTAACTGATTAGCATGTACAAAAATATATTTTGAAAACAAGTTAAATTTTATATTGGAGAAATAGAAATGAATAAAGTTAAGATAAATTAAAAGCATAAATACAAATTCCTAATTTTTATCTAGTTCATCTTTTCTGGTCCTGTCTTGTAATTGTCCAGAGATGGTATGGTTATTGTTACTATTACCAAATATGTAGAACATTCCAATTTTAAAAAATTTTAAATTTCAAATTCATGGGGGTGCACATGCATATTTGTTACATGGACATCTTGTATAGTGGTGGGGATTGGGTTTCAAATGGCCCATTCCCCAGACAATGAACATTGTGCCCCATAGGTAGTTTCTGAGCCCTAACTCCCTCCTTACCTCCTTTATAATTAGTGTCCCCAGTGTCTATTAGTTTCATCCTTGTGACCATTTTGCTGCCACATATGAGTGAGAACACGTGATGTTTGCTTTTCTTTTTCTGGGTCAGTTTGCTTGGGATGATGATTTCCAGCTTTATCTATGTTGCTGCAAAGGACATGATTTCATTCTTTTTTATGCAATGGTGAATTGTGCTGTAATGAACATGTGGGTGCAGGTGTCTTTGTTATATAACAACCTCTGTCCTAAGAGTAGATACCTCATAGTTACATTGCTGGATCAAATGGTAGATCTAATTTTAGTTGTTAGAGTAATTTCCATACTGTTTTTCATAGAGGTTGTACCAACTTACACTTCCACAGTGTATAAGTGATCCCTTTTCTCAACTTCCACACCAGCACTTACTGTTTTTTGATTTTCTAATGATGGCCATTCTAACTGGGATAAGGTGGTATCTCATTGTGGGTTTAATTTGCATTTTCCTGATGATGAGTGATTTTTTATATTTTTTTTATTTTTATATGTTTATTGGCCATTTTTTATATGTTTATTGGCCATTTGCATATCTTCTTTTGAGAGATGTGTGTTTGTCGTTAGCCCACTTTTATTTGCTTTTTCTTGCTGATTTGTTTGAGTATTTTGTCAGATGTATAGTTTGTGAATATCTTCTCTGAATCTTTAGGTTGCCTGTTTGCTCTGGTGATTATTTATTTTGCTGTGCAGAAACTTTTTAGTTTAATAAGTCCCACTTCTCTTCTTTTATTTTTAAACTTTTTTATTTTAAAGACGTGGGGGACAATTCAGAGTTAAGTATAAAACTTTTAATTATGCAAGTGAGACAGGAGATAGCTAGAGAAGGGCTAGGCAGACAAACAGGAGGGTCCTCTGGTAAAAATGTAGCGAATTCCGGGCAGGCCTCTCAGGCTCAGCGTTTGTAAGCAAGCTCCCTGTGAGTCTCTCAAGCTAAAGCTTAAGTACTCACTGCTGGGATCAAAAAACAACCAATCAGCTCACCATTAGGCCCCTACCTCCTGCCAATTTGGTCGTTAATACTGACCAATCAGAACAGCTACAGCTCAGAGCTAGTGCTAGCCAATCAGCTTGGACTTAGGGCTATATAAGAACTAGCTTTTCAGCACCAGATGAGCAACCCTTTCAGTTCCCCTCCCACTGTGGGAGCTTCTCTGTCCTCTCAATAAATCCTGCATTTTCACTTTCCGGCTCTCTGTGTCCCCCATTCTTTCTGGGCATGAGACAAGGGCCTCAACCCTAAAGAGCTGCAACCTAAAGAACTGCAGATGATCGCCAGAACTGGCCGAACCAGGAGAGCTCCCAGAAGAAGGTGAAACTCCAAAACTGGGACACCTTGGGGACTAGGCTTGTCAGTCCACCATACCAGCAACACTCTCATGGCTTGGCTTGCCAGCTCACTAGAGCTGACACTACTGGGACTAGGCTTATCAGCCCCATGACAACCCTTTCTGGGGTTTGACTGGCTGACCCATTGAGCTGACACTCTCGAAGCCCAGGCTGACCTGAAAAATCTTCATCAGTTTTGGTGCCCTAATGTGGGGCTTGACAGAAGGGTGAGTTAAAGCAAAACTTACACTTTACTTTCATTTCCAAGGATCCTCATCCTCACGTTTTTTTTTACTCTGTCTAAAGAACAAATTACCAGGACTCTGCTAGTCAGTTAAAAGTGAATAGCATGGCTGCCTTTCTACCATATGCAGAGGTCAGGCTTGCTGGAGAGAACCTGGTTAATCCCCCATCACTCTCAGGTGTTGGGAATGTTGGCCCTGTTCCTATCCAGTTTCTTTTCACAGAGGTCTAGCAGTCACATGGAATTGGAAGCAGCTTGGGGGTAATTGAGGGCATCTGGCCAAGGCTACACTTTGGCGTTACCCGAAGGCTTCCAGGCTGGCCTCAATTCCTGACAACCCGACAGGGTGTCAGCAGAAGGCTTCCAGTCTCTCCTATAACACTTCTTTCAGTCTCTCCTATCACATTTTCTTCTTTTTGAAATTGCCATGGGTACTGTACCTACTTGGTGCTTGGTGAGTGTTTTTGTAGCTTAGGGAGCTGGCATTACTAGACAGCGTTGGCAACTGGCTTGATCCATATTGAATAAGAGCTCAGTACAAGGTGTGTTCATTGGCCCAAGAGGCAAAAGGGCAGGAAGTTTTGGTTTCATTTTTTCATGTTGGGAAGCATTGTAGTTGGCAAGAATGAGAAACTGCTTTATATAAGAAATTTAAGTTTTGTGAAGTTAGGTCCCTACATTTGGAGACTCTATGGGTAGACAAGTCAAATGAATGTGCAGACTTTATGTTGAAATACTTGACTGTGGGTTTAGGCTTTTCGGAAGATGTCAGGGACTGTCTCAAAAGATCCTGTACCGGTACTTTCATGTCTCCATATTTGTGGGCCTTGTTAACAAAGCAATCTGAATGTTGTAACCTGGCTCAAACCATGGGCCTCCTGACCAGGGGCTCATGGAAAGTCCCAGGTCAACCCCCCTTTTTTGTCAGAATCCTGCTCCTAAACCCAATTGTTCCAAGGCTTTTTTTTTCTGGTAAGGAGGAATGCTAGGTTTGAGGAATCCAGAGGCACAGTTGACAGCACGTAGGACAGGTATTAATGTGTAGGTGAGTGTGACTATTCCTACTGATCGAGTCACTACCGCTATACTTGGATGAAGGTCATGCTTACATCCAAGGGAATGCCATGAGCAGAGAAGGACAGAAAAGTGAGGGGACAATCTCCTTTCTTCAATCCTTATTCATCATGTGCATTGATTGGAGGAGGGAAAGCTTAGGGATGCCTTTCTTTCACTTCTCTCTTATTCAGATGAGTAATGGGCCATTTGACTGTCTACAGTGTGCACTCAAGAGTTCAGCATGGGACACAGGACTTCTTTGATCCTCAAACTTTTAAACAGTGCCTTAAATTCTTTTGTGCCCAAGCGTGGCTGAATTATAAATTGCAGAACAGAGAAACCTGGCCTCCAAAGGGAAGAATCAATCATAATTCAATCGTGCAGCTAGACAGTTTCTGTAGATGGCAGGCAAACGGTCCAAGGTCTCATATGTACAGGCTTCACATTACTAGAAAATCCGGACCTTTGTCAACACTGCAGAATTGATTCAGCCCTCCTAGTGGTCATCTCAAGGGATGGTCCCTATGGATTGGGGATGCCAACCCCAAAGGTGCCACTGGGGAAGACATCATCCCATGAGGCCACTCCACCTGGTCCATCTTGCCCTCCTTATTCAGGTCGTCCTTGTACTTAAAACCATTCCCACTTTAAAACCTCTCATTCTAGAACTCCAGCATTACTTATGCTCTTATAAGAGATGCCTGGCGAATATGACCCTAGTAAGGTGCAGGTACCCTTTTCCTTATGAAACTTGAAACAGATTAAGGAAGATCTTGGAAGGTTCTCAGATGACCCTGACAAGTATATAGATACTTTCCAGAATTTAGCGCAAGCATTCAAGCTCTCTTGGAAGGATGTTATGTTGCTCTTAGGCCAGACCCTAATGACCACTGAGAAACAAGCAGCTCTACAAGCAGCAGAGAAGTTTTGAGATGAGCTTTGCATTTCATATAGTGGCAGAGAAAGGGAGGAGCCCTATCCAATAGGCATGTCTGCAGTGCCATTGGAAGGCCCTAAATGGAACCCCAATAGCAATTCTGGGAGAATGGAGGAGGAAACATTTCCTGATATGCATAATGGAAAGCTTGAGAACTAAACCTCTGAATTGTTCCAAGATAGCCATGATAGACCAAGGGGTCAATGAGAATTCCTCAGATTTTCTGGAAAGGCTTAAAGAGGTTTTGATTAAACTCACATCCCTAGACTCTGAATCAGTTGAAGCTAATCTCAAAAGACAAGTTCATTACTCAGGCAGCTCCAGCTATCAGAAGGAAGCTGCAGAAACAAGTCAAAGGACCAGATAGTACTTTAGAGAATCTCCAGAAAGTGGCCATCTCAGTCTTTTATAACAGGATCAGGAAGAGGCACAAGAGAGGAGACACCAGACAAAGGCAAGCAAGAGCTCTAGTAACTGCCTTATAGTGTAAGAAGGAACAAAGAGAGAAGTGTAAGGGGGGAAACAGGAATAGCTCTAACCTTGAGGCAGGCATTACTCCTTTCCTGGAAACTTTCCCTGCAGACATTATGCAATTGATTGTACCCTTATCCACCGCACCTGCATGACCAGCTACATCTGCTTCTGTAAACTTGCTTTCTTGCCCACGCCTTCAGAATGTTGCGATAAGAGCCTTGGGAAGTCCCAAGTTCTATCTTTAGACTGCCAGGATGTAAATCTAAACTACATAAGACAGCCCTGTGTTGCAGCTCAAGGCCCTTGCTTGGAACTAGTTCCCTGCAAGTGGCCGCTGGCCAGCAGAGCCTTGACTAATAAACCTCTCCTTTATTAATTTGAGTCAGTGGGCTGTCATTTAATTGCCCAGAACCTACTTCATCTGGGGGCTCATCTGGAATTCCTCAGTGCTTAAATTGTGCCCATTTCAACCAACGGGCCTTGTGGGGCTGCATTCCTACGAACTCTCCAGGTTCACTTGGGCCTGTGGCTCTAGCAGACTCACAACACCCCTGGGAGCCCTAGAGAGGTAAGTCAGGTTCCTGATTTCTGTTTAAGTGCACTCCTGTAGAGACCCTCAGCAAAGCTGGATGCAGCACTACTTCCAGGGTCCAAGGTCCTGATGAGACATCACTGGGATCTCCTGTTTTGCCCTTGGGCGGTCAAGTCTCTGTGTTTAGTCCTTGTCCTTGTCTTTTCATGCTTGGTGTTCATTGCTGTTCTGTCCATCATTGTTGTTGACATCAGGGGACAACAATGTTCTCAGCCTGGCACCCCTCTTCAGCTGGTCTTGTGCGACTTCAAGGATTTCCAGAAAGTGGCACAGGACACAGGTGAGCTGGTGAATAAGGGTAAACTAACCACCTTTTGCTCTCCTGAATGGCCCACATTTCCTAATTGCAGCTGGTCAACAGAGGGGACTTTCAATCCCACTGTAGTGGAGGGAGTCTGCCAGTTTGTCTGTCACCATCATTCAGACCAGATCCTGTATATTACAGCCTAGTACCTCCTGATAATGCAACAACTGTCATGGATGAGGAAGGCCCAGAGAAATGATAACTCTTCTCATATTTTATCTCTACAGGAAACTCCTAAAGCCAAACCCCCAGTCCTCCAGAGTCCTCCGGAGGACAACGACATTCCCCCGCTATACCCTGCACCCAGGCAAAAACAAGGGACTCAGGAGGCTTTCAGCTTGTCACACACTAGAAGCAATTCCCCCTATCAACCCATCTATCCCCCGCTTCCCCATTTATCTTCAGGATAGCTGATGGGTCCGAGTCAACTGACGAGCCCAGATTCATCCTCAGAAAAACTGGAGACGCAGACGCCAGCAGTTTTCCCTTTAAGACAGGCCCTAGGGTTTGATATGGGTGGGACAGGAGTCCCGCCTTTTATGGTATATGTCCCTTTCTCTACTAGTGACCTCTACAATTGGAAAAATCAATATCCGCTGTTCTCTGAAAGATCCCAAGGTCTTAGATCACTCTTAGAAACTATTTTTTTTACCCACCAGCCCACAGGGGATGATTGCCAACAGTTTTTCCAAGCTCTCTTCACCACGGAAAAGAGGGAGAGAATCTGCCAGGAAGTGAGAAAGCTGGTACTGGGACCAGATGGCTGGCCTGTGGAGCAGCCCCATGTGGAGCATGTCTTCCCCACTGAAAGACCTAACTGGGACCTCAACACTGATCATGGTAGGGAGCATCTCACCACCTATCACTGGACTCTAATGGGGGGTCTCTGGGCTGCTGCGAGGTACCCAAGAAACTTGTTCAAGGTAGGCAAGGTTATTCAGGGCCCACAGGAATCTTCCACCGCTTTTCTGGAATGCTCATGGAGGCCTACTGGAAGTACACTCCAATAGACCCTGAAGCCCCCGAAAACAGGAGGGCACTAGTCATAGCATTTGCCTCCCAGTCAGCTCTGGATATAAGAAAGAAACTGCAGAAAATTGAGGGCTTCAAAGGCAAAAGTTTGTCAGAATTAACAGAGGTAGCTCAGAAAGATTTTAACAATAGGGACTCCCAGGAGGATAGGCAGGGAAAGAAAATGGCCAAGTAGTGGTGACGGCCCTGGAAGGAGCCAGGCCAAAACAGCCAGCTGGAACAGGGGGCAACAGAAATGCAAAAAGAAAACCACTGATGAAAGACCAATGTGCCTACTGTAAAAAGTTTGGGCCATGGTCAGATCATAGTTTAGCAAAGCAAAAAAAAAAAAAAAAAGTTTGGGTACTTTGTGAAAGATTGCCTAAACAAGCCACCCCAGGTGCAGGCCCCATCACACGGTTGGAAGAGTACCCACCACCATCACCCACTCTGGTGCTCCAGCTGCAGACAGACTGATGGGGCTGGGGCTCTAATAGCATCCCCCCCAGAGCCCGAGGTAAAACTGACAGTGGGGGTTGAGCCTGTTCACTTTCTAGTGGACACAGGAGCTGCAATCTCAGTTCTACCAAAACACAAGGGCCCCCTTCAATAGAAACAAACTCTGGTACAGGGAGCTACCAGAACCCAGTTAGTTCCCTGGACCACTAAAAGGATGGTAACCTGGGAAAGGGGGAAGTGACCCATTCATTTTTAGTAATGCCAGACTGCCCATACCTGCTCCTAGGGTGAGACCTCCTACACAAGGTTAAAGCCAGCATAGGTTTCCAGGAAACCACGGCAACTGTAAAATTAAGCCAGCCAGATGTGTCAAGAGTTCTTGTCACTATCCCTCTAAGTGAGGAGTATGTGCTAACTGAAAATAAGCTCCCCCTGGACTCATCCAACACCTCCCTACTAGTTCAATTACAGACTGAGTTTCCCCAAGTATGGGCCGAATCAACCCCCCCCCCCTCCCAGGCTGGCATCCCACCGGTCATTGTGCAGCTCAAAAGTCAGGCAATGCCATCAGAGTAAAACAGTACCCTATACCCCAGGAGGCCAGGAGGGGTATTGCAGTCCACATCCAGCACCTCCGGCAGGCTGGAGTCTTAGTACCATGCCACTTGTCCTGGAATACTCCACTGCTCCCAGTCCGGAAGGCAGGCACAGGGGATTACTGACTGGTGCAAGACTTAAGAGAAGTTAATAAGTGAATAGAGGGAATTCACCCCACAATCCCTAACTCGTATATCCTCTTGGGGGTCTCTCCCCTGAAAGACAAGTATATACTGTCCTGGACCTTAAGGATGCCTTTTTTAGCATCCCACTGGGCAAGCAGAGCCAGCCTATGTTTGCCTTTGAATGGACAGATCCAGACAAAGGGGAGAGTAGCCAATTAACTTGGACCAAGCTCCCACAAGTGTTCAAAAACTCCCCCAGACTGTTTGATGAGGCTCTTCGCCAGGATCTCCGAGCATTCTGGCAACAGCACCCCAAAGTAACTCTGTTGCAATATGTAGATGACTTGCTGATTGCAGCGACCTCAAAAGGTGAGTGCATATGTGCCACCAGGCACCTGCTCAAAGAACTCCAGACTCTGGGGTATCAAGTATTGGCAAAGAAGGCCCAGCTCTGCATAACTGTAGCCATTCTCCTTGCCTACAACCTTTAGGGAGGTAAGAGGTCTCTGACTAACCAGCACATACAAGCTATAATAGGCATTCCAGCCCAAGGAAATAAAAGGCAGGTCCAGGAATTCCTGGGGGAAGTGGGGTACTGCTGACTCTGGATCCCAAAATTTGCTGAACTTGCAAAACCCTTATACAAAATCACAAAAGGACCAGAGGCCAGCTTCCAATGGACTCCAGAGGGTGAAAAAGCTTTTCAGGCCCTCAAGAGTGCTTTAATTTCAGCCCCGGCGTTGGCCCTGCCAGACATAGAAAAGCCATTCCACCTCTTTTTGGACAAGAGGTGCGGCGTCGCCCAAGGGGTCCTAACCCAAAATCTCGGGCCATGGAACAGGCCAATTGCCTGTAAAAAAAAAAAAACTAGACCCAGTGGTCTCGGGCTGGCCGCCCTGTTTGCAAGTTGTCGCAGCCATTGCCGTACTGGTAAAAGACTCAGATAAACTAACCATGGGACAGGATTTAACCATTATGGCCACCCATGCTGTAGAGTCCTTGCTCCGAGGGGTCCCTGATAAATGGATATCTAATGCTTGTATAACTCATTATCAAGCACTGTTACTAGACCAGCCCCAGATCAAATTCCAGCACCCCCAGCTTAAACCCTGCAACTTTGCTGCCAGAAGAAAGCTTCTCAGAGCCCTCACACTGCTGTTATGAGGTAACAGAGTTCCAGAAACTACATTGGGCTCTCACGGATATCCTGAGATATAACCCTGACCTGACACTCTTCTCGGACAGCAGCAGCTTTGTGCAGGATGGAGTAAGGTACGCAGGGGCGTCGGTAGTCAACTTGCATGTAACTGTATGGGCCAAGCCCCTACCACCAGGGACATCAGCCCAGAAAGGAGAGCTGATCACTCTAACAGAGGCCCTAAAGGCAGGGGCGGGAAAAACAGTTAATATTTACACTGATAGCAGGTATTCATTTGCCACAGCGCACGTGCACGGGAAAATCTACAGGGAGGGGGATTGCTCCCTGTGGAAGGGAAAACTATTAAAAACAAAGCAGAAATTCTGAACCTTTTAGCAGCTATATGGGCCCCAAAGCAAGTCACCATTATCCACTGCCCTGGTCATCAGAAAGGGAACTCAGAGGAGGCGATAGGAAACAGAAAGGCAGACCAAGCAGCCAAGGACGCTGCTTACCACACTTGCTTGCTAATGTTATCCACCCCCAGTGCTGAGCGAGTTGCCAAATATACAGATAAAGACCTCCTGACTGCACAAAAACCGGGCAGAATCAATAACCCCAAGGGATGGTTGCAACTCCAGGATGGTAGGATCTTCTTCCCACAAACTGTGGGGCAGCAACTTCTACGCCAACTCCATGAAGGAACTCATTTGGGAAAAACAAAACTGATTGAACTTATATGGAAGGAATTCTTCCTTCCCCACCTAGATCAGCTGGCACAGGAGCTTATTCAAGGCTGCATGCCCTGCCAACAAACCAAGAGTGCTAAGGTTAGTCTATCCACCCAAGGAGTCTGGGACTGACGATTAGCCCCCGGAAGACATTGGGATATAGATTTTACAGAGGTAAAGCCTGGACAATATGGGTATAGGTACCTGTTGGTGCTGGTGGACACTTTTTTGGGATGGGTAGAGGCATTTCCCACTAAAGCTGAGACTGCCTCTGTTACTGTCAAGAAACTTTAAAGGACATCATCCTGAGATATGGCCTACCCATATCAATAGGGTCAGACAATGGACCAGCCTGTATTTAAAAGCTCACAGAAGTTATGGTGAAGGCACTCGGGATAAACTGGAATTTACACTATGCATATCATCCCCAGAGCTCAGATCAATTAGAAAAAATGAATCAGACACTTAAGGAGACCTTCACTAAATTAACTCTGGAGACCAGTGAGGGGTGGGTGACCCTCCTTCCCTATGCCCTCCTAAAGGCTAGGTGTACCTCTTATATTAAAGGCTTACCCCCTTTGAAATCCTCTTTCAACGGCCTCCACCATTACTCCCAAAAATTAGAATAGAAAACTTGGCAGAATTATCTAACCATAACTTGCTTCAGTCACTACAGGCACTCCAAAATGTTCAACGGGCTGTGACGGAAACTGTGGCCCTCCAGAAGCCAGCTCCAGAAATCCCTCACCCATTCCAACCCAGTGATCGAGTTTGGGTGAAACGGCATAAAGCCGAGGCTTTTGCCCCCAAGTGGAAAGGCCCTCACATGGTGATCCTGACAACACCAAGTGCCATTAAAGTCAGCGGCGTTCATCCTTGGATTCATCACTCGCAGGTGAAAGTGGCTACCGACACGCACCTGGAGACATGAAAAATCATCAAACTGACCGCCGAGGAGGTGCCATTAAAGATAAGACTCTTGTGAGCCCTAAAATCCTAGTCTTACTCTTCATGGAGCTCCCCCTAAGCCAGGCCTATCAGCCCCACTCGCAGTATCACTATGCCCCAGGAAACTACTCCTGGGTCTTAACAGACACCGTCATGGGGACTGTAATCTCCACCTACTATGGGGATAGACAGCCAGTTTTTAACTTTGAGCTTTGTAAGTTATGGCCCAGTCTATCCCTGATCCCCAAGGGATGGGGAAGCCACAGCCCAGAATTTCCGGGGTGCAGGTATAGCAACATAGAAAATGAAAAGTAGCTTGCTAAAGTAGGTTTCTACACTTGCCCAACTTCTGGCCCTACCCACTGCCACAAGCCCCAGCAGTTTCACTGTGCTGCCTGGGGCTGTGAAACTTGCTCCTTGAAAAGGCAACAAGGACCCATACATATCTCTGAGCAGGAAACCAACTGCCTCCCCTTGTAACCAACCTAAAGCCTGCAATCCCCTAAAACTCACAGTTATTCATTGGGACACCTTTAGTATTCAAAAGTTATGGGAACTAGGTAAAAAATGGGGACTTAGAATATATGTATCAGGACTAGACCCTGGAATGTCATTTACTATTAAAAGGAAGCCTGTCCCCCACGCCCTCAACCCAGTCAGCCCCATCTGTAATATCATCCTCCAGGTACCTGAACCTTCTAACCCCGTTGTTGTAACCACTCCTTCCATGACCCTTTCCATG
Source organism: Tarsius wallacei (assembly GCA_963574415.1). Classification (NCBI taxonomy): domain Eukaryota; kingdom Metazoa; phylum Chordata; class Mammalia; order Primates; family Tarsiidae; genus Tarsius; species Tarsius wallacei. The sequence continues at coordinate 25,907 of CAUYQG010045054.1, read as the reverse complement.
CAAGAAACCCCTGTGCCTTCTCTACCACCCCAAAATTAGTTTCTTCCTATGCTATCAGTTCTCCGGCTTGCTAATGCCACTTGCCCTGACTTAGCAAAAGACTACTGGCTATGCCTGGATCCCTGATCCCCATATTTTGTAGGAATCTGAGCCATCTCCCCCATAGGGAACACCAAGAGGGATATACGAATCCTTAGTCTAACTGAGGTTCAGTCACAAAGGCTATGTCCCTGGGGTACCCACTCAACTCTAACTTTGGGAGATCTTCAAGGAAAGGGAACTTGTCTCCACCACAATGTAAATATAAACTACATAAAACAGCTCTGTGTTGCAACTTGGGGCCCTTGCTCAGAACTAGTTCTCTGCAAGCGGCTGCTGGCCAGCAGAGCCTTGACTAATAAACCTCTCCTTTGTTAATTTGAGTCGGTGGGCTGTCATTTAATCACTTGGTCCCTACTTCAATAGGTATATACAACCCAGAATTCCCAAGGTTTACCTGCCAACTGTTATGGATGCAGCAAGCCAAAACTTAAAGAAGTAATAGGGTGCCAACATGGAAGGCTGAAGAACCAGAGGGACAAAAGAGGCATTTCAGTTGGCAGTCACCTTTAGTGACAAAACTCCGACAGCCCATCAGAGACCTGGTAACAACGGACCTGCTAAGGGGATGATATCTATAGCTATAGGTACAATCTGTGGGGGCACTAGAAGCCTGGTTGCCCCAAAGAGGCCTAAATCTTCAGGACCTTGTTCACTGAAAGTCACTGGAAAGCAGGCATGTTCTCCTCTGAAGGAAGGAGAGAACATCTACCTCAGAAATGATGGCCACCAAGGAGGCCTGGAAACCTACAATGCCTGACATAGCTCACGATCACCCCAGTCATCTCCAGGTGAATATTAGGGCACTGGAACCCAAATTAATAACTGAATAAACACAGATGCCAGTCATTTGGTTCTGACCATCCTTGTTGGAATATAGCTTTGTTGCAATTCAAGTTGCTAGGGGTTATTCAAAGTAAATATATGTTATATGGAAAGGCGGAAGCCAGAAAAGCACAGAAAAGATATAAAGAAAGTTCAAGTTGGTATGGTAGTGTGTTTTTGGTCAGGAAGAATGCAAAAGACAGACTGGTTTTATATAGGAAGGAATTTTGTATGGTAAATTTTTGACCTACAATAAAGTGGATGGTCACTTGAAGGAAGGTATAGGAAAAAAGGGGGGGATTCATGCATATTGAAAAATGATATGTTGTAGAGTGGTATATGGAACTAAGGAGACTTAATCAGCTAAAACTCATTTTGTAATTTGGACATTAGAGGCTGAGAAAGCCTTTGACCAATTAAAACAGGCCTTAATTACAGCTCTGGCTCTTAGTCTTTCCATAGGCAAGACTTTTAACCTTTAGCATCTGAGAGAAAACAAATGGCCCTTGAAGTTCTGACCCAGACACAAGGTCCAGCCCAACAACCTATGGGCTACTTAAGCAAGGAACTTAATCTGGTGGCTAAGGGATGGCCAGACTGCCTAAGAGCAATGGCAGCAGTAGTGTTTTCGGTGCCAGAAGCTATTAAGCTAACAATGGGAAATTAACAAACTATTGTCTTCAGTCTTCCTCCCTCAGGAAATGGCAATAATACATTGTAAAGGTCATCAAAAAGGGAACAGATGACATAGCTGAAGGAAATAAACTAGCGGATCTAACAGCCAAGTTAGCAGCAAGGAAAACCCAGATTTCTGATCCATTTGAGGCCCCTCTGATTTGGGAGGACCCCTTGAAAGATGTAAAAACCCAATATTTTCCTGCAGAGATAGAATGGGCTACACTTTGGGGATACTTTCTCAACCTTCAGGGTGGCTGCAATCAGAGGATGGCAAGCTTCATCTGCCTACCTCCTGCCAGTGAAAAGTTCCTAAAACCTTCCATTAGACCTTTCACCTTGGAAAAGGTAAAACTTTCCAACTGACTCAAAGGCTGTTCTCGGGACAAAATCTACAAGAAACAAACAGGTTATTAATGCTTGTGAAATTTGCCTTGTAAACAACCCACTCAATAGACAAATTCTTCCTCCTAAAATGCAAAGAAAGAAAAGTTACCCAGGCTGACCTGAAAAATCCACATCACAAGTACCCTTGTTGATGAGATGTGCCCCCCTCCTCTGCAGAATCCCACTACTGCCAATCCTGCCCACCCCCTGGCAATTTCTCACTACTGACAATCCTTCTCTTATAGTATGATAATTTTTTGAGGTCCACTTATGAGTGAAAACATGTGATTCTCAGTTCTTTGTTTCTGTGATGGATTACCCAGTATTATAGACACTTAAGTCCATCAAAGTTGCTGTGAAGTTCATACTTTTGTTCTTCTTTATGGCTGCATAATATTCCGTTGTGTATATGTACCACATTTTTTAATCCAGTCCCCTTTCGATGGACAGCACAGTTGGTTCCATGTTTTTGCTATTGTAAACAATGCTGCCATAAACACGCGTGTGCAGGTAACTTTTTCATAGAGCGATTTGTGTTCCTCCAGGTATATTCCCAGTAGTGGGATTGCCGGGTCATATGGAAGGTCAACATTTAGACCTTTTAGAAACAGCCAAACTGTTTTCCACAGAGGTTATACTAGTTTATACTCCTACCAACAATGTAAGAATATTCCCTTTTCCCCACATACTCTTCATCATCGGTTGTTTTTTTAGTTATTGGTGATAGCCATCCTGACTGGAGTTAGGTGGTATCTCAGTGTGACTTAATTTGCATTTCTTTGATGACTAGTGAGGTTGAGTATTTTTTTATGTATCTGTTGGCTGCTTGTACGTCTTCTTTTGAGAAATGCCTATTCATATGTTTTGCCCGCTTTGTAATGGGGCTGTTTGTTTTTTTTTCTTTTTGGCATATTTGAGTTCCTTGTAGATCCTAGAGGTTAGGTCTTTATCAGATATTTAGTTGTTGAATATTTTTTCCCAATCTGTGGACTGTCTCCCTGCTCTCTTGATGGTTTTTTTGGCTTTGCAGAAGCTTGTCAGTTTGAGGAGGTCCCACTTGTCTATCTTATTTCTTCTGGCATGGGCACTTGGGGATTTGATTAGGAATTTGTTGCCAGTTCCAAATTCCATAACGGTGTCTCAGGCATTTTCTAAGGTTCTTAAAGTTTGAGGTTTGATGCTTAGGTCTTTGATCCATTGAGAGTTGATTTTTGTTTATGGCAATAGCTAAGGGTCCTGTTTTAAGCTTCTGCATGTGATCAGTCAGTTTTCCCAGAACCATTTAATGAATAGGTTCTCCTCTCCCCAGTGGTTGGTGGTGGAGGCTTTGTCAATAATAGATTGTTTGAGAAATGAAAATTTTTCTTCTGGAATCTCTATCCTGTTCCATTGGTCTATAGGTGTGTTCTTTTGCCAATACCAGGCTGTCTTAATTATTGTAAATGGTGCTGGGAAAACTGGCTGACCACATGCAGAAGACTCAGACAAGACCCCTATCTATCCCCATACACAAAAAATTAACTCTAAATGGATCAGAGATCTAAATGTGAAACCTCAAACCATAAGAACCTTAGAAAATGCAGGACATAGCCTGTTGGAAATTGGAACTGGCATCAAATTTCTGAACAAAACTCGAAACCCACAGGCCATAAGATAGACAAGTGGGACCTCATTAAGCCCACAGGCCATAAGATAGTCAAGTGGGACCTCATTAAACTGACAAGCTTTTGCAAAGCCAAAGAAACCATCAAGAGAGCAGGGAGACAGCCCACAGACTGGGAAAAAGAATTTGCCAACTCCAGGTCTGACAAAGGCTTAACATCTTGGATCTACAAGGAACTCAAATGTGCTGAAAAGAAAAAACAAAACCCCATTATAAAGTGGGCAAAAGATATGAACAGACACTTCTCAAAGGAAGTCATCCGAGCAGCCAACAGACACATGAAGAAATGTTCAACTTCACTAATCATCAAGGAGATGCAAATCAAAACCACACTGAGATACTACCTAACCCCAGTCAGAATGACAATTATCAATAACTCAAAAAATAACAGTTGCTGGAGAGGGTGTGATGAAAAGGGAACACTTCTACACTGTTGGTGGGTGAAAACTAGTGCAACCTCTGTGGAAAACAGTGGCGATTCTTAAAAACTCAAAATATCGACCTCCCATATGACCCTTTAATCCCCCTACTGGGAATATAACCTGAAGAACTCAAATCACTCTATAAAAAAGATACTTGCACACGTATGTTTATTGCAACATTGTTCACAATAGCAAGAACCTGGAACCAACCATGCTGTCCATCAAAAGAGGACTGAATTTTAAAAATGTAGTACATATACATGATGGAATACTATGCAACCATAAAAAAGAATAAAATCATGAATTTCGCAGCAACCTGGATGGATCTAGAGCCTATAATACTAAGTGACCTCTCACAGAAACAAAGATCTGGGTATCACATGTTCTCACTCATTAGTGGACCTTGAACATCTATCATAATACTAAAAGAAAAGGATTGAAAGTGGTGGGAAACTATGGGGGGGGAAGGGAGGTGGGATTAACGGTAGTCAATATCTGTCTGGGGACGGTGAGACACCCCTTATCAACAAGGGTGGCTGAAAGAAGCATATTTGTATACCTAACCCTTAACTGTACCCCACAATATTAAAATAAAAAAATATTGATTAAAAAAAGATTACTGTAGTTTTAAAATAAAGTTTAAAGTATGAGAGTATGATACCTCCCACTATTTTTTTCTTTTTGGATTCGTTTGGCAATTTGTGGTCGCTTATGTTTCCGTATGAATTCCTGTATTGTCATTTCCAAGTCTGAGAAGAATGCTGCTGGTAATTCAATGGATATTGCATTAAATCTGTAGATTGCCTTGGATAGAATGAACATCTTAGCAATGTATATTCTTCCAATCCATAAGTATGAAATATTTTTCCATTTGTTTGTGTCCTATTATATTTCCTTGAGCAGTTTTTTGTATTTTTGTTGTAAAGGTCTTTCATGTCTCTGGTCAGGAAGATGTCAAGGTATTGTTTTTTGTTTTTTGGGGTTTTTTTTTAGCTATTGTGAATGGGATTGTGCTTTTTTGAGGGATTCTGTTTGTTTATTGTTGATGTATAGAAATGCAACTATCTTTTATACATGTATTTTATACCCTGAGACTTTACCAAAATCCTTTCTCAGTGTGAGGAGGTTTTTGACAGATTCTCCTGGGTCCTCAGGGTATAGATTCATGTCATCTGCAAAGAGGGATAACTTCTTCTTTTCCTACTTGGATAACCCTGATTTCCTTCATTTGTATGATTGCTCTAACTAGGACTTGCAATACTGTGTTGAACAGGAGGGGTGAGAGTGGGCATCATTGTCTTGTTTTGGTTTTCAGAGGAAATGATTTCAGTTTCTGTCTATTTAGCAGTATGTTGACTGTGGTTTTCTTATAGATGGCTCTTCCTATTTTGAGTTATTCTCCTTCTTTGCCTAGATGTTTATGAATTTTTATCAAGAAGGGGGGCTGAATTTAATCAAAAGCTTTTTCCGCATCTAATGATATACTCATGTGGTTTTTGTCTTTACATCTGTTGATGTATTTAATTATATTTAAGGTCTTGAAAATGTTGAAACAGACCTGCATCCTGAGAATGAAGCCTACCTGGTCATGGTGGATGATATTTGAGATGAGTTGTTGGATCCAGTTTGCTAGAATCTTGAGAATTTTAGCATGTATGTTCATCAAGGATATTGACCTGTAGTTATCTTTCTTTGTTGGATCTTTACCCGGTTTGGTAATCAATGTGATGTTAGCTTCATAAAATGATTTGGGGAGAGTTTGGTCTTTATCAATTGCCTGGAGTACTTTCAATGGGATTGGTATCAGTTTCTCCTTGTATGTTTTGTACAATTATTCTGGAAAGCCGTCTTGTCCTGGGTTTCTTTTTGTAGGTCGTTTCCTTATAACATAATCGATGTCCTGGGTTGTTATTGGTCTATTTAGGGTCTCTCTTTCTTCTTGTTTCAACCTGGGAAGGTTGTGTAATGTAAGCAAGTCCTACATTTCATTTAGGTTTGGGAGTTTGTATCCATACAGGTGTACATAGTAATCTCTCATAATATTTTGTATTTCTTCCGGGTCAGTTGTGACTTTATCTTTTGCATTTCTGATTGTGTTTATTTGGTTTTTTTTCCTCTTTTTCTTGGTTTGTCTAGCCAGGGGTCCATCAATCTTCTTTATCCTTTAAAAACCAGCTTTGGATTTCATTGACTTTTTTTATAATATTTTTGTCTTCTATGACCCAAATTTGGGCTTTTATTCTGGTGATCTAGATTCTTCTGCTGAAATTCGGGTTTTGGTGGTCTTGTTTCTCCATCTTCCTTAGGTGATTTGTTAGGCTTTTGATTGTGACCTTTCCATTTTCTTCATGAATTCCCCTCTTATTACTGTTTTCATGGCATCCCCGAATTTTGGTAAGATGTTTCTTCATTTTCTTTTCTTTCTAGGTATCTTTTAATCTCCATTTTGATTTCTGTGGGGTTTTTTGTTTGTTTTAATTACATTTTCTTTTGAGTTTGTTTCCATAAATTCTTTGCCTATGCATATGTTCATAAAAGTTTTTTCTTAGATTTTCTTCTAGGATATTTATGGTTTGGGGTCTGACATTTAAGTCTTTAATCTCTCTTGAGTTAATTTTTGTACATGGGGTGAGATAGTGATCAAATTTCATTTTTCTGCATGTAACTATCTACTTTTCACAACATCATTTGCTAAATAGGGTGTCTTTTCCCCAGTGAATGTTTTTGTCTGTTTTTGTCAAAGATTGGTTTCTTTATAGGTATTTGGGTTTATTTTTGGATTCTCCATTCTATTCCACTGGTCGATGTGTCTGCTTTTGTACCTGTACCATGCTCTTTTGGTAACTACAGCCTTGTAGTACAAATTGAAGTCAGGTAATGTGATGCCCCCGGTTTTGTTCTTTTTGCTTAGGATTGCTTTGACTATTCAGGCTCTATTTCAGTTTCATATGAATTTTAGGATTTTTTTTTTAATTCTGTGAAAAATGACTTTAGTAGTTTGTTAGGGATTGCATTGAATCTGTAGATTATATTTTAATAATGTTGATTCTTTCAGTTCATGAGCATGGGATTTTCCTTCATTTGTTTGTATCTTCTGCAATTTGTTTCATCACAGTTTTGTAGTTCTCCTTGTAGAATTATTCACCTTCTTTGTTAAACATATCCCTAGATATTTTAGTTTTTTGTTAGCTATTGTAAATGGAATTGAGTTATTGATTTGATACTCATCTTGAGTTCTGTTGATGCTAATAATTTATGTGTGTTGACTTTGTATCCTGAAACTTTACCAAATTCATTTATCAAGTCCAGGAGTCTTTTGGAGATGTCTTTAAGATTCTCTAGGTATAAGATTATATCATCAGCATGCAGAATTATTTAATTTCTGATTTCTAAATTTGGGTAACTTTTTCTTTGCTCTGGCTAGAACTTCTGATACTATGTTGAGTGTATGGGGAAAGTGGGCGTTCTTGCTGTGTTCCAGTTCTGAAGGGGAATGTGTTCAACTTTTGTCTTTTCAGGATGACATTGACTGTGGATTTATCATATATAGCTTTTATTATTTTGCAGAAATATACCTACTTTGCTTAGGGGTTTTATCATGAAGGGATGCTGATTTTTATCAAATGGCTTTTTTGTGTCTAATGATATGATCATAAGATTTTTGTTTTTAATTCTTTTTATGAAGTGGATCACATTTGACTTGTTTATGTTGAGCCACTCTTGCATTCCTGGGATAAAATCCAATTGTCATGGTGCAATTTTTTTGTAATGTTCTGTTGAATTTGATTTGCTCATATTTTGTTGATGATTTGAGCATTTATGTTCAATATCCCCTAAGGGATATTGGTCTATAGCTTTCTTATTTGTCGTTGTTGTGTCTTTTGCTAGCTTGGTATCAGTGATACTAGCCTCATAGAATGAGTTAGGGAGAATTTTCTTCTTTTAATTCTTGTTTAATAGCTTCAGAAAAATTGGTGCCAGTATTCAGTAGTGAGTCCGTCAGGTCCTGGACTTATTTTTATTGGAAGATTTCTAATTACTGTTTCAATCTAATTATTCATTATTGGTAAGTTCAGGGTTTCTATTTGCTTCTGAGTCAAGGTTGAGGAATTGCATGTTTACCAAAATTTACATATTTTCTCTAGATTGTTCAGTTTGTTTACATAAAGGTGTTCATAATAGTCTTGGCTGATATTTTGAATTTCTGTCACATCAGTTGTACTGTCTCCTTTTTTCTTTTTTAATTGAACTAATTTGCATCTTCTCTCTTTATTTCTTTTTTTTTTTTTTTTGAGTTGGAGCCTCACTCTGTCGCCCAGACTGGAGTTCAGTGGCCGCTCCCAGCCACCGCAACCTCGACCCACTGGGCTCCAGCGATCCTTCCGCCTCAGCCTTCCAAGTAGCTGGAACTACAGGCACGCGCTACCACGCCTGGCTAATTTTTTGATTTATTGTAGAGATGAGGTCTCGCCTGCCCAGGCGGGTCTCGAACCCATGGGCTCAGGCAATCCACTCACCTCAGCCTCCCAAAGGCATGGGATTAGAGGCTGAGCCACCAAGCCCGGCTGTTTCTTAATTAATACAGCTAGTGGTCTATTCATTTTGTTTAGTTTTTCAAAGAACTAACTTTTTTGTTCCATAGATTTTTTGTTTTGTTTTCTTGGTTTCAGTGCTTTTTAAAATTATATTTTAATGCAACCACTAGAAAATGTAAAATTATGGATGTAGTTTATGCTATATATATTAAACTGTACTGTCATAACCATGTCCAAAATAGTGGGGATATGTGAAGGATTGGGTTGGGGATAAAGAGGTATAGAGAATTATCAGTGATGAATGTGGTAAAAAAAAAAAAAATAGTGACCAAGGGCTTACATTTTAAACTTTGGCTGATGAAAACAGGGATTAGAGACACAGTAAGTTTAGTGTGAATAGTTGTAGAAGAAGGTGGACCCTGGACCTGGTGGCAGAGAACTTGATTTACTCACCGATGAGGACTCAGAGACAGATTTTTGACAAACTGTGCTAGGTGACTAGACCCTAAGTGTTAGGTGGCAGCAGGGGCTCAGACTTTTTGTGGAGGAAGGACTTAGGATTTTTTTTTTCCTTTTCAAATCAAGGTTTCCTATACTACAAAAGAAAATAAAAATGTAGTCTTTCGGAAAACTTTTGAAATATTAATATGTCATATTAATATCTATATAACATAAAATTCAAAGTGTGGGTCTCAACATCGCAGCAACTTGCAAAATTGCAAAATTTTTAAATAATAAAACAGATGTCATTAGAAGATAAATGTAGCCCAATTAGCATACTAATGTTGGAATTAAGCCAGGCTCAGCAACTTGCCTGATGAATTTTTCTTCCGTGCAGAAATCCAGAGTTGTCAGAGCAAGCATATTAAAAAAAGAAATGTGCTACCAATGCACTTTTAATCATAATCAGGAATTCAGAGTTGTTCACATTTCAATAATAGTATAACTGAATAATGTCCATTTGTCACCTGATTCACCACCACTATTAAAGAAAACAGACCAAGGAAAAAGGAAGCTGAGAGAGAGAAAAGTAATTCCCATTAAAAGTAACCATGCAAACAAAGATGGAAAAAAACAAAGAAACAAACAGTGAAGGTGATTAAGACTAGATACCTATTCCTTCAAGATTCGGAACTATAACCCTAAGCTTTGCCACAGGATGTTGCCTCTAGATCAGTGGGTCTCAACATCACAGTGTTGACAAGATATGAGAGATGCCACAACTGATTTTGAGACTAACAGCAAAGCAATGAGGAACCGCATTTTAAAAAATATTAGCTCTGCAATTACGTTCCTCTCACTCAACTGAATTCTCAGATACTTTCTTGAAAGGCAGAAAAACCAGAATGCAATTTGAAAAGGAAAAATTATTTAGAATCTTTGGATTACACACATTGTGTTTTATACTATGGAGTCTGCAAAAACTTCAGCATTGCCTGGAACATAGACAGCCATTCACACTGGATGGAAACTGGTCAACTGAGGAAGAAACTGAGATGCATACACTATTGACATTGTCTGGACTATATATCTTATATTCAAATGTAAATAATTCATGATTTTTTTTTCAACAAGTCAAGAGAAATAATCTTTAAAAGCCTTGAATTTTATATTTGAAAATACCCATCTTGAAAAATGCAAAGTCAGCCAGGCTCGGTGGCTCAACCTATAATCCCACACCTTGGGAGGCTGAGATGAGTGGATTGCCTGAGCCCGAGGGTTCGAGACCCGCCTGGGCAACTTGGCGAGACCTCATCTCTACAATAAATGAAAAAATTAGCCAGGTGTGGTAGCGCGCGCCTGTAGTTCCAGCTACTTGGAAGGCTGAGGCGGAAGGCTCGCCGGAGCCCAGCAGGTAGAGGCTGAGGTGGCCGGGAGCAGCCACCGACTCCAGTCTGGGTGACAGAATGAGACTCCCACTCAAAACAAAACAAAACTGCAAAGTCTCTTAAATTTCCATTACACATCACTCTTCCAAAATGGAGCCTAGGTGTAATTTTAAAAATATATAGCATTTTATTTGAAACGTCATACATTTATTACTTTCCATATAAATAGGTTGCAAAATGTTCTCATTTAATCTTACCTTTCCACGTTAACGTGTCTTCTTACTTTTGAATTCTACTGGCGTCCAAAGAAAAATCTTTCTGTATTAGTTTTATTTATCTCTCATAGTTTTGAGTTTGGCACTCATCTTTCCTAAGAATAATATTTCGTCCACAATGGTTTTTAATTATGACTCAGATACGCTATGCTGACATCAGTGTGCTTGTCTCATCAGGATGGTTTTGTGTACAGTGATTCCCTCCTCGGTGGAGGAAGGCAGCAAGTGAGCCTCTGTAAGGTGTTCTCGAGTCCTTGGGCATCCACCGTCTGGTACCTCTACCTGTGACTTCTGCATCCAAGGGGCAAGTCAGCAGTGCTGGGGAGATGACTCCCTCCCAGCCCCAGCACCTTTAGCCATTTGTAAATGGGATTGGAGGGTCAAACACCGCAGCTTTCTCTTCCCTTGGGTGGCATGATCCCAACAAATGTTCTACACCGTCTCCCAGTCGTCCCCAACAAGTCGAAGTCTCATCCGCCCCCAAAGTGAGCATCCGATGAATAAGCCTCATCATGAATTATTTCCCTCTCTGCCTCATTCCCCTCTCCTGCTGGGTTTCAGGGTAAGCTCTCAAGTAAATTACTTGTACTCACATTGCTGGTGGGAATAACGGAAGGTTAAAATAAAGAAACAAAGGCTTTTTTCTATGAATCTATATTGAAGAGCTGAGGGACAATAAGGAGATGCCATAGATTGCTTCCTATATATACAGAGGGGGCCAAAAAAGGATACACATTTTAAGAAAGGGAAAAATGGTATTAAAATTGTCTACTCAATATATCCCGATAACAAAAGACGAACACAAGTGATATTTGACTTCTGCAATTACAAGAGGCGCTCAAAGAGGTCCCCATCAGCATCCAGACCCTTGGGATGGTGAACGACTTCAGGACTTGCTGCTGTGTGAGGCTTCCCGGGCCTTACTTTGTGCAAATCACATGCAGGACCACGTGTCTCACACTTACCACGCATGTGTGCAATTGATAGGCATGTTGGAGGTTCCGTTGCATACACACACCTCCGTTGTCCTTGTGCTTGCACAAATTCTCAGACGCCAGACACCATGCAAAATGGTCCCATGCTCCTCCATCAACAACCGTGCTTCTGCTGTTTTCTTTGTCCCACCTGTGGCATGGTGAGGCGAGCATCCATTTGATTAAAGTCGTCTTTCAAGCGAACGTCAGACCACTTGCTACTGTAATTCAATTCAACTTCAGAAAGTCGTGCGTAGATAACGTCTCTTAAAATGCATTTGCATTTTTTGGCACCCCCGTATATAATAACGATCAGATTACATGCTGATAGACATGAAACTAAAAAGAGAGCTTTTTTTCTTATCTTCAGCCATACTAAGAGAGAAAAAGATATTAAATCATCTAAATAGTTGCTCCTTATCATCTTCTAATGGCAAAAATAGCTTCAGAAAATTGTGTTTTCATCGTTAATTTTTAAATGTACCTTTCTGATAATTTTGTAATATAAAAACATGGAGGGTGCCATATGAAGAGGGAAGAAGTCCCTATATTTATTTGATGTATGAAGCCATTATTATTGATTTTTGCTTTATCACACTTAAGTTAAAAACATTCGTGTTTTACTGAAATGTTAATATGATAGCTTGCTTCAAATTACTTTTATTTATAAAAGTAAAAAGAATTCTTTTTTAAAGAAATCTACATTTGGTAGGTTTTAGCTTTATTTTTGTAATTATGATCAAGGTAATTGTATCACTTTGTAAATCAAAAATTAGTTCTGGATCTAATATGATAATTTTTACAGTTAGATTGGTTAGACTAATTTATTAACTAATTTTATTATATTTTCACCAGAAAATGTAACTTTATTTTACCTTGTATTAATTCATTAGTCTTTGTTAATAAATATATCAATTTAAATATTAAATGGATACATGAATACAAAGTATACCCCTTGTCAGCAAAGTGTACAATGTGATAGATTTTATTCCACCTGCACTCAAGTTGTTAAATTTCTTTTTTATTTTGTTGACTGCTTACTCTGGTACACTGATAATGTTTTAGATTTTCTAATTAAAATTATATTTACATAATTTTCTGTTTGCTGATATAGTCTATACAAAAAATTTAATATTAATAAATGTTCACTCTGAATTTTAATATAACATAACCAAGTGACTTTCTCTTTTAGTTTAGCATTTTTGACTTAAATTCCATATTTTTAAAAATTAATATGAAAATCTCTCATATGGGTTTAATTTATATATAGCTTTTTCTTTTTAATATTCAAAATAATTTGAGTTTTGCCACCTTTTATTAGTAGTAGATAATTGAATTATGTATTAATACATTATTCAATTATTTCCATTTAAAAATATTTTAAGCATTTTTCATCATTGTAAAATTTACTAAACTTTTATCCTGTCTTTGATTAAGATTTTGTAATATCTTATGCGTTCTAGTTTCTTCACAAAATTTGAAAAATGTTTGTCTAATAATGTCAACACAAATTTTTTAAAAAATATTTTTATATTGTGTTTACTGCAAGATGAATATTTAGCCTTTTTCTTCTCTGAACTTTCTATCTTTTTTATGATTATTATTTCTTTAACATTTTAAAAGTCTTTTCTATTTGTTTATATTTGCACTCTTATTTTCTTAGTTAGCAATTATTTAGATTCATCAGTGTCACCCTCTTCCTGTTAAAGCATAATATTTTAATTTTTTTATTTACCACTCGTAGACTTTTTAAATATAACTTGCTAGTTTCTACTTTAATTCTTGTTGTGTGAAACTCTTTTTATAAAGCAACTATTAAAGGAATCTTACTTGATTAGTATATTTTTCAAGTACTATAGATTTATATCTATATGCATATATATTTTTTCATCTGTGTGTACCTTCATGGAAAGGCATAAAATCATCAAGTTTCCTTTTCTGTCTAAATAATTGTACAGAAAGACACTGCTCACTGTCTTCTGCTATTTATTATTAAGGATATAACTTTATAACTTTTATAAAAAACAATTTTTACTATGAATTCTTTTATAATTTATTTTTTTCAGTAAAAGTAATTTTCTAGTTCCCCTCTTAGGATCACCTTCATTTATTTTATTTGCTTGAAATATCGACTCCTCTAACTTGCCCAACTCGCATCTTATTTTTAAAATCACCTGCTACTACCCTTTAGTAATTGCTTCTAATACACCGAGGGTGCCAAACAAATGTATACACATTTTAGGGAAGGAAAAACTGTATTAAAATTGTCATATTCAATATATACCAATAACAAAAGATGAATACAAGTCATGTTTGACTTCCACAATTGTAAGAGGTGCTCAAAGTGGTTCCCATCAGGGTCCAGACAGTTCTGATGACAGTGAACTGAAAGTCATATGTAGATAACTTAGCTTAAAATTTGTACTCATTTTTTGGCACCCCCCCCCCCCTCCCGGCCCTGGTATTTGCCGTATATTTTGGGAAACGATTACTATTTGTAGGTTGGAAGCCCATGGTTTGCCTTCAATACCTGCTTTCTCCTTCTTCTTTTATTCATGTAACCTGAACTCTTAGAGCACTTCTCCACATCCTTTCTACCTAATCGAGTATGTTTTCTGTGATGTCAAATCTGTCTTTGGCCACCAGGAAAGCTCAAATTCTGTGACTCATTTTTCATGCTATTGTCCTCCCGTGTTATCCTAATATGCTTTCTTCTTAACTCAGAAAATTCTTATTAATGTACATAATGTCTGTTTATGAAGAAGCAAACATTTGCTTAAAACATCTTAGTTCTTAAAGACCTAAATCATCAATGCTTTCACATTTTGCTCTTACACATTATTTTCATAGTCCAGGTTATATGTCTTTTATTTATTATTTTTCACAATGATTTGATCTTTTTTTGCTGATGTTTTGCACCTTCTCCAAAGCGTCCATGTTCACTGTGAGGATGAGGAAAAGGAAGGTGAGGGTCATATTTTATCCCTAATTTTCAACCTTGAGCCTGAGTATTGACAGATGGTTCATCCCCACACCTAAAGGCAAGGTCTTGTGTTGTGTTAGGCACCCAGGCCTCTGCTCATGGCAGGCATTCATCAAATGCCAAGTGCACTAGTACAATGAGTTCTCATTCAAAATCCCTGGGCATTTGGCAAGAAACCCAAATCTGGAAGATCAAAGTTCATAATGATTCAAATTTGACTGAAATATAGAGTAATAGGGTAGACAGGCAAATGAGCATTTTTTTCACTGTATATTGAAAAGTCAGCATGAAATGAACTCAGCATATTATAAAACCTGATCAATTATTAAAAAACAAACTTATTATAGCTGGTTAATTATGGCCCTATGACATCTGTCTGTGAGACATTAGCAAAGTCATAAGGTACCAGGCTTCCAATGTAGTGGGCAAAAACACTATATATATATATATATATATATATATATATATATATATATATATCAGAATGTAGACAATGTCCTTTTTTTGGCTTCTGTCCAAGTTACACCTCAGACCCTTTTCTTACAGATTTTCCTTCTTGATCATGGTTTAAGAAAGTTGACTGTCGCGCATGTAAAACCATATAAATTGCAAACTATTATAAATGATGAAGTAGAAATCAGTTATCAGTCTCTCAGGTCAATGGACTTTTTTTTACAGTTAAGACGTACAAGGTGGGGAAAAAAAGTGAATTTAGAAAGGAAATCAAAGATCTAAATCTTTATTTTTAGTTCCTACCTGATTAAAACAAAAAAAGTAGCATATCTTCACATTTAAGCTTATAAGCAAACGACTTTGACAGGGAAAAGAAGCTAAATTTTTCATGTGTTCTTTTTGCTGAATTATTTTTGAAAATTCGTCTGCGTGTGTTATCTTTATTTTGAGGTTTGCCCGATCTTATAATGCTCAGTTGTCTGTGTAATATTTCTTACTTATGGTTCATGTGAAATGCGATCATAGGGAACAAGAACATGTTTTCTGTTACCTAGCTGTTTCCCGTGTTGATGAAAAAACTGAAAACATCTTGAATTCCATAAGCTAAGATAATCTTGTAGGACTGAGATAAAGCCTTGTTTTGACTACTAGTGATAAGGCACAGAATTAATAAACAATTATGATTTAATCAATATCAAAAGTGATTTTATTGCAAACATATTCATGTAACCATATAAGAAATACGGCTTACAATATATTATCTGTTTAAAAGTAAAATGGTTGCAGATGGGACAGTCCAACTTGAAAAGTATTTTACGTATAAATGACTAAAGAGGTAAAGATTGAGAAAAGATGGCCAACTAATAGCACCTTATAATTGAGTTTCTACGGAGTATACAGACCGCAGTTAATTCAGTCCAGATCAGCTAGTACTTAAAGAAAGTGGAAGCAACGTATTCTTTGATACGGACAACAGCAGTTCTCTTTACCTTTTTGCTTCGAACGAAAGTGATTTGGGACTTCCTGTCACTTTAGCAAGGCTACTTTTTACATTCTATTTCACAAAATTATTAAAGAAGATGCCTTCTGAATGGGATTCCTACATGGATAGTTTCTCTTGAAATTTAAATTGAATCTGCCAATCCAAGGTCGAGGAGGGTGGAGAAAGAAGCAAAACGTTCTCCACACTATCATGCCGTTTGCCCACCGGTCATTTGAAGAGCAATTTTCCCTTTGCTTCCACTCAATCAGTACCCACCGTTGCATAATTGAGACTCATAGTAATCACTGTGAGTACAATGAACCATCCAGGTAAGCAGACAGGCACACAGACTCAAAAAGGCAAACACAAAAGTAATAAAACTTTAGCTCTTCAAAGTATGCCTTAGGTTTAAAACCTAACATAACATCGATTTTTGAAACATAGGAGGAAATTATTTGGGTATTCATCTAAAAATAAAATGTCTTCATCCGTGAATTGCTGAACACATTGTAGTGTATGGTATGTTGATATACAAATATTTTAGAGACAGGAGGGTGGTAGGAGCTCAGATTAAGCTACCTCCTTTCTGACTTGCCAGTACGGCTCTAGACTGTGTGCTTCTAACATGTAAATTGACATACTAACCTAGATTCCTTTCTGAGACCATGGTAGACGGTCTCAAGTGTGTAGCCCATTATGATAATCCAAATAGACATTATGACACTACTGTCATCTGACATCATCTCCTGTGTGGGGAAAGGACACCGATCCCAGGAAAATGAGTAAACAAGGGCAAGATAATTTTAAAAGGTTCAAAAAATGTTGTGGTGCAAAATTTATTTGTAAAAGCTTCTTAAACACTGCCCCTCTAGATCGCTAATGAGCCCTTTCATTTGGTTTTCCTGCTGAGCATTCTAAACTCAGGGTAAACAATTATTGAAAAAATAATGAGGTTCAGATTAAAAGTCCACAAACAATAGGATAATTAACCATCTTAATAAAATCTTGGAAAAAAGCACTGACCCAGATGCCAGGGAGCATAAGGTAAATCTAATGAAGACCTGAGAAGAGCCAGGGGAACTTCTCAGGGGAAATGCAAGGCTGCCCTGCTCTCGTCTCCTATTATCCTTGTTTAAGCTTCTCCAGAATTAGGTCCCTCGGGTAATTTCAAGTATGTTTGCTAAAGTTAATTGCTCCTTTTTTTTTTAAGACTTAATGGTAGGGGGAAAAATACAGCTAACTCTCAAAATGTGAAAAGCATTCAGATCATCCACATTTAAAGCTGTCTTCATACACATTTAATGCTCTTAGTGAAACCATATTTGAATGACTGAACTAATCTATCGAATTCAGTATTCCTTGCAAGTCCATTATCCGATACGGTAATAACAATAGACTTATAGAATCTGCTTCATTTCATAGACTGTCTAAATTAATACTTCAATTTATTGGTGTCAATAATGCAAAACTAGAGAAAGACTTAAGAATTAATGCACATTGTAAATATTCAAATTTCATTTAAAGGAATAAATCATTTACTGCATCATGGCATATAATAATTTTATAGCGTAAGCTTAATAGTATGAAGGATTTCACTGATCCAAGATTATCAACTTCCATTTTGTCTGAATAATGTTTTCCCATACAAGTGATTCAAATTAAAGTTAGCACTGAATGATTTGATGAAATGTTTAATTTAGAAACACTGTATATGACAATTTAGATAGATGAGGTTGCTTATTGTAACATATTACAGTGGGGAGAGGACCCAATAAAAGTCAAATATCAGGTTCCGGTGTTGTTGAAAAATCACTCATGTACCCTGAGACTCATTTTCTTCAGCAAACAAAGATTCAAAAATGATTTTTCAGGTCCTTCCTAGCATGAGATACGTTTAAGTCTTAAAGAAAAATTCCCATACCACACCTAGTAGATTGCAGATAACAAAACTCCTGCCTTGTGTTTGGTGAAGATTCCAGATAATAGTTCTCATACGCTGCTTATGAAAATAGTTGTAAAACTGTGGTGGAGAAAAAGTTCTTAATATCTAGTAAACATACATGTGTATTTTATGTATATATTTACATGTGCACGTATGTATCATGCATGTGCATAAACGTACTGCATAATTAAGACAGTCTTAGACTAAGTAAATTAAATTACGTATTAAAACTAGATTCTCTGGAATAGTAGAATTTACTGCAGTAACAGTGGGAAAGGCTTTCCTAAATTTATTTAGTTAGTTTTCAGTTGGAGTTTTACTCTTCGTCTCCCAGGCTGGAGTGCAGTGGCACGATCACAGCTCGCCTCAGTCTCCTGGGCTCAGATGACCCGCCCACCTCAGTTGCCCAAGTAGCTGGAACTACAGGCATGTGCCACCGTGCCCAGCTAATTTTTTAATTGTAGACACAAGGTCTCCCTATGTGTCCAAGGCTGGTCTTGAAAGCCTGGGCTCAAGCAATCCTCGTGCCTCTGCCTCAAAGCTCAAAGTGCTGGAATTATAGACGTGAGCCCCTTTGCCCAGCCCAGTCTAATCTTATATAAAATGAAAAAAGAAGCACCTTTAGAAAATGTTGCTCTTTTTTCTTACTGCCCTGTATCATAAAAACACTGTGCTTGTTATGCAAACATAATTTCAAGTAAAATCTAGGCAAACTTTCAGTCAGATTACTGTCCTTAACTCCCTCCTAGGTAGGAATGCTAAAGTTTTTGTCTTAGCTCTCTTTACTTTTAGAGAGTTTTCTTTCTTTTTTTGAGTTGGAGTCTCACTCTGTCGCCCAGGATGGAGTGCAGTGGTATGCTCACGGCCACCTCAGTCTTGACCTGCTGGGCTCTGGTGATCCTTCCGCCTCAGCCTTCCAAGTAGTTGGAACTACAGAAACACTCCACCATGTCTGGCTAGATTTTTTTGTGATTTATTGTAGAGATGAGATCTCACCAAGTTACCTAGGCTGGTCTCGAACCCCCAGACTCAGGCAATTCTCTCGCCTTGGCTTTCCTGAATTTAAAAGCACTTTTATAGTTATCTACCATGTTGTGACTCAGTCTGCTCATGTGTAAAACAAATATTTGTACGCCTGATATAAAAATGAAACATAAAATTCCTAGTAGACTACCTTCTCTTTATAGAAAGTCGGCAACTTGGGAAAAAGAAAAAGTAATTTCATGAAACCATGTAGGCTTCATAACCACAGTGTAACCTACAGACCCTCAAGCCACCTATACAGCTAAGCCTCATCCATTCTTTTCTTTATTATTCTTATAATTTCTGTTTATCTTGAAAGAGAAAATGGTTCTCGTTCTTATCTTTTATTTATCTTTATTCTCATCTTTCATCTTCATCTTGAAAGATAAGTGGCTTTCATTCTTCTCTTCAAAGTAAGACTATCTTGGTTCACTTCCTACCAACATACACTCCAGCTCAACCGGCCCTTAAGCACCTGCCTGTCTTCCCCCGTCAGCATCTGCTATGATTGGCCAGGGCCTGAGGGAGCCCCAATGGCTGTGAAGCATTTAGTATTGTGAATATCATCCATTCTTAATCAATACCTATGTGATCGACTTTTTATTTTCTTGGTGCAGAATAATTTGTTTTTGGATAAGCAAGTTAAAAACAGAATAAGATTAAGCCATGACATTAAATGAACATATGTATCATTCCATGAAGACGTCTACACAGTCAAGCCTTTCATGTGTGGGGCCCCCACGGGAAATCATAGACACCGCCAGGTGGGAATAATCTTCCTGTGACCAAAGATTTGTGGTCTGAAGGACGCCCTCCCGCCCTCCCTCTGTCCACCAGCCTTTTTGAGAAACAGAGCAGTCACCTGCTTCTTAGAGAAGGGGAAGGGGTGCTCACAAGACCTGGAACCTGTTAGGGACGGAGAAGGGAAAAGCACACCCTGCAATTCCCAGTGCCTCTCTACGCAATTTGTGGCTTGTTCTAAGAATTGTTCAGATAACATTGGGAGATTCAGCTCAGACAATTGTATTTCTTTTCCGCTTTGTCTTTTAACTATTTAGTCAGAAATACAATTTTTTTTATTTTAAATTCAGAGGGTGCACATGCATGTGCATTACATGGACATATTGTATAGAGCTGGGGATTGGGTCTCAGGTGGTCCACACCCCCAAAGAGGATACTGTGCCCCATAGATAGTTTACGAATCTAACTCCATTTCCCTCATGTTGGTGTCTCCAGTGTCTGTCATTTCCATCCTTGGGACTGCTTAGCTCCCACATATGAGTGCGGACTCGTGGTGTTTGGTTTTCTGCAGAAACACAAAATATTTACTCAGAAATACAAACTTACCAATAAGTTGCAAAATTTTAAAAATGGGAACATAAATGCTCATATGCCCTTTACCCAGATTTGCCTACTGCTAATACTTTATTCCATTCACTTTTTAATTCTTGCCTGTCTTCCCACCTACACATATGCCTACATAGGTTAGGTGAGTGTGTGTGCACACAGATGCATAGTTTTTCCAGAATAATTTCGGGGCAGTATCCATATACCATTCTCCTCTATCTCTGAATACTTTCATGTTTATTTCCTACAAATAAAGATATTCTTTGACACAACTACAGCACCAAACTGTATATATATTATTTACAATTTGAATTTTAATCTAACAACGCCCATATAATACTTAATATGTTCTAGGCACCACTTACGCCTGGTTTCACCAGTTATCGGCTGCATGGCCTTGTACAAATGACTAAACTTTCTGTGCCTCCATTTTCTCATATGTTATCAGGAGAATAATAACACATACTTCAAGTGGTGCCTAGAACAGAGTAGGAATCATGTAAGTCCTGTTAAATACAATTTAAATTATAAGAACGATACAACTTTTACTGTGCTTGCAGTTAACTGTTACTTGGGATTTTCTATGCCTTTCACCTTATCAGATTCCAAATTTTCTCTTTACTCTTCTACTTTGTGGCAGTAAACATCGCTGGAGAAAATACACAAAACTCATTGTTCCCGGGCACATTCTGCTGCATTATGCCTCTGCCTGTAAATTCTGGCAGTTTATTTATATTCTCTTCTGGCATTCGTCTCCATGTTTTTATAAATGGCATGCAATGAAACACACGCCCTTTTTGAAGTGACTTTGGTACGAAACTATATAAAACTATAAACTATAGATATGTGCATTATTATAATTAGTGAAACCATGAAAGAAGCAGGATAGGGGGACTGAAAAAGTATCCTACAACCTTTCGTTCTTTACCTCTAATTTCTGTCAAGTATCACTCATTCCGTTCAACATTGTTATCATTATTATTGATGGTATTGCTATTATTAGTATATACAGTCTACATACCTTACTAGTTAGCAAATGTCCAGGAGAGAAGGATGCCTTGTTTCTTGTTATATATGTCTGAAGTGCCTGTGTTCAACGTCCATTCAGAGAGGTGAGAGGGACAGGCGGCCTGAGGCTTATACCCAGGTTGTCTCTCCAAACCAAGAGACAGGCTTGAATGTTTGTAGAATTTGTTAATGCATGGAATAAACTGCAGTGTAAGAATAGAATAAAAGACTCCCACTTCAATTAACTAGATGGTGATGATTACTGGCGATGCCCAGGGGAACACTAGTCAGACGTGACATTGTTTGAATAGCTGTTGGCTCTTCCTCAAGGTCAAGTCCAGCAAGGGCCTGGATGTAGATGGAGAAGCCAGTGACAGATATACAGATGCAGGCGTCCCTAGTATGTCAGAGTAACACAAATCCAGGAAGAATATCAACATAGCAGGGCAACTCTAAAAGCAAAATGTCCCTCAGCTATACCTGAATACAAGCTAATAAAGCAGTGAAATTGTTGGAGAAAGAAACCAGGAACGACAGATTGAAGAAGAACCAAGGCAGGCACAAAGGCCAGATGGTAAGTTAGCCAGGAGACCAGCTAGAGAACTGGCCGGGCAGACGTCACAGTGCCAAGACCACAGAGGAGTCATTCTACACAGACGCTCATGGTCCGTTGGAGAAGAAATGCCACACACGAGGTGTGTTTGTGTTTTTATAGTTTCGTGTATCTGTAAAACAGTTCTCGTTGCCCCAATTTCCAGTGGAAAAAGTCATATACCTTTCAAAACACCAGATCTGTAAATGCCCAGGAATGTCTCATTTCTGCCATCCTCAGAATGTCTTGTAATAAAAGATGAAAAAGAGGACTTTACAAGATGTTTAGAAATAGAATAAGCAGTAAGGAGAAAATTCCCTTTTCCTTCTAAACAAATTTGAAAATAGGCACGCTTCCAACTAATAAAAGAATGCTTACTTCCACCAGGGCTATCCAGCACAGCCTGCCTGCAGCCCTCACCGACCTTACCAAGCAAGCCCATGTCTCGGGAATATGTTATGTCAATTAGCGCTATTGATAAGACACACAGGAAAACAGGCATGCAGAGAAGCCCGTGACACTCGACAATATTACCAAGAGTGCACATGTGTCCTTTCTCCCCAAAAGAGCAGCTTCTGCTTAAAGGGAAGTGCATATATCCAGCGCAGACTGACTGGTATCAGCAAACCATCCACAAACCAGAATCAGGGGTGCCATGAAAGGAAAGAGCCAGGGCTTACGGAAATTTTTCTGCTGTATCAGTTAGCATTAGCCACAGACTTAGAAAATTAAGAGATCAGTGATCGAGTAAGCATGCGTGATTGAGTGAGCATGCCGGCTGTACTGTTGTCTAACATATTGTATTAAGTAAAAAGCTGGTATTTTGCTGGGTGCAGTGGCTCACGCCTATCATCCCAGCACTTTGGGAGGCTGAGGCAGGAGGATTGCTTGAGCTCAGGAGTTTGAGACCAACCTGGACAGCATAGTGACACCCCATCTCCACAAAAATAAAATAAAATAAAATAAAATAAAATTTATCCAGTCATGACGGCACTCTTGTCTGCCCAGCTACTTAGGAAGATGACAAGAGAGGATTGCCTGGGCCCGGGAGGTCAAGGCTGTGGTAGCCACGATGGGGCCACTGCACTCCAGCCTGGGGGACAGAGTGAGACCCCGATTCAAAAAAAGAAAAGCTGGCACCCATGTGGATCAACTGTGTCACAGCAGTGTACAGTGGAACTTAAAGGACGAGGAGTCAGAGAACAAATCATTCATTCAAGTTCCAGACCTCGCCTGGCCTCTAGCCTGGGTGCTTCCCTGAGGTGAGCCCTCTGGGGACAGTGTTTTTAAAGGCAAAACTAAAAGAATGAGCCCATTCATTTATTCTTCTTCTTGAGAAGTAGATTTTTCAAAGGACTCGGGGGTAGAGCCCTGGTCATTAAAACGAAGACTGTGTCCTCTTCAGCATGAGAGGAGGAGCCTAACCCTAGCCTCCCTCCAACTGTCCCTCTTAACCTTGGGACCCCAGAAGTTCCTCCAGGGGACACGAGGGCTTCTCAGAAGCAGTTCTTTCATCTGCTCATTTATTCAAGAAACCTCGACGAGCAAACCCTCTGCTGATTGCAGGGAATCCGGGAAGGACAAGGACACTCACTGGAAGAGCTTGACTTGACTTGACTTCGGAGACGTCGGGGCTGTGTGGTTTCTGCGTTCTGAGCAGCCGCTGGCTTCTCTGGGTCACTCATGCTCCAAAACAGCCAGAAGTTGATGTGAGTGGCAGGTACAAAGCCTTCAGGTTTTCGTCTTCTTTTTTAAATGTTTATTTTTTATGTTAGAGCCGTAGGGTGCGTGTGAGGATTTGCTGCACAAGTGAATGTTTGAGGGTGAGTTCTGGGCTTCTAGGGGGCCCTCTCTTACCCCAGCAGTTGGGGTGGGGAGGACCTGGGCCCAGGGGGAGGCTCTCCCCCTCCTTAGCAGTCTCCAACGTCTGTTGATTCCCCCACTTTGGGCTCGTGTTTTGTTCCTCGATAGAGTAAAACTTCTCCAGACAAGCAGGCTTTGCTTTCATGAACTTTAATTACAAAGCTCTTCTCATTGCAGGTAACGCTAAGGTATTGCCCAGCGAGCCTTAACGGCGTTCAGATTCCATCCACTACGTTTGCACCTAGAACCCGTGTGCCCTTGGCAGCTTCAAGATACAAGTTTTTCTTCCGACTCCGATTCCTCTTCAGCAAATAAGAGGTAAGCCCTCTATGGACAGTGGAAAATTAAAAGAAGGAAGCCAAGGCTGAGTTTGGCTTCAGTGAATTTTTATTTTTTTATTTTTTTGAGATTCTTCCAACATGTTTGCCCATTTCATGATGGGGGATTTACAAGGGCACCTGCCCACACCACAAAGAGTGCTCAGCAGTTTAGATTTTGACACAAATCGGCATGACCCTTGTGCCCTAACCTCCTTATTCGCCTGATCTCCTCGCGAGAGACTTTTTTTGTTTCCTTGGATTAAAAAAAAAGTCTCTCCATTTCTGAGAACGAAGTTCTTTCCTCGCATCCCCAGAGAGTCAGTTGCTGTGACTGCTCCCGGCCAAAGATGGCCTTGAAACTTCCAGGATTTCCAAGCCTGCTTTTGCCACGTGGAATGGATGCACTCTGTCTCAACCCTGGGGTCCTATGGGCAGCGGTCGGCCTGGCCAACCTAACCCAGGCTTATGTACATATCCGAGAAATCCAAAAGAGTCTTAAAATGTGCTTCAGCAGTCAGGGCCAACTCAAAGAAAGGACCAGAAAAGTGAAAATTCTGAGAATCTTAGAAATCCCGTTGCCTGGGGACTTGAGCCGTGAGGGCCTCTGGGACCTATCTCAACTCTGGTTACTCATCCCATCATCTCTTGCCCTTATGGAGGATTTTTCTCTCTTGGGGGCTGATGTTTATAAAAGAACTTTTTTTCCTTGATACTTTTTTCATCAGGGAATTTGACCAGCACCCCAAAAGGCTTTCCCGTGTCTTGATATTCTTAAATACATAGAATCTGAATTTTCATCCTTGAGTGGACCTTTCTATGTCTGTAGTCCTTTTATTTTCTTTATGACAACTTAGCATCACCCAAGTTTGCCTACATTCTATTCATGTTAAACTGAGAGAGGAACCGATTAAGAAGAGAAGAACATATCAATGTCAATACCGTCTGCAACCAGTGACAACTAGCTATGTGACGTTGGCCCCCCAAAACCGGAATCCATTTATAAAAAACTGTGCATTTATTCTTACATGAGTTTAAACCTCAGTCGCCTTCAAAGTACTCTCTGTGTTGCAATACACCCAACAAGATGCTTTTTCCACTGCTCAAAACAGTTTTTGAACTCATTAATTTCTATACTTCGAGTGTTTTTGGCATATTTTTGTTTCACCTCTTCCACATCAGCAAAACGTTTCCCTCTGAGGACTATTTTTGTCCAAGGAAGCTAACAAGAAAACATTGCTCATGGGGAGATCAGGTGAATAGGAAGGGAGGGGCATACCGATTTTGGTCTGAACTGCTAAACACTCAGCATGGTGTGGGCAGGTGCACTTGTAAATCACCCATCATGAAATGGGCAAGCATGTTGAAAGACTCTTCAGAAAGAAAAAATAAATTCACTGAAGCTGAACGCAGCCCCTCACAATGCTGGCTGGTACACTGATGCTGATGGCTTCCCAGAACAATTAGCTAGTGGGGGAGACCTGTCCTATAAGGGGTCTTCCCTCTAAAAAATAATTTCACTCTTTTGGGGTCTCCCCTGGTATTTAAAGTAATCTTCAGAATCCCATATTATAAAATTTACACGATAAAACAAGTAAGCCGGGCTCGGTGGCTCAGCCTGTAATCCCGCGCCTTTGGGAGGCTGAGGTGAGTGGATTGCCTGAGCCCGCAGGTTCGAGACCCGCCTGGGCAAGCGAGACCTCATCTCTACAA
>CAUYQG010045053.1:0-24192 GCA_963574415.1 Tarsius wallacei | reverse complement strand
CAGGACAAGCCGCTCGCGGCAGCGGCGAGCCCCCGTCCTGCTGTGATGATTAGTGGCGGTGGTGGCGGCGCCTCCTCTACTCCCGGTCTGCTGTGATGTCTAGGCGGTGTCAGTGGCCGAGTTCCATGTGGGTAGCGGACTCCCAGGGAGAGAGTCCGAGTCTTTCTGTGTCCTCTTCTGCGGAGGTCTCACAGACCACACTGCCCGGTCGCCATCTTGGTGGAAGTCTCTATTTTATATATTTCATTAGCTATTTCATCTGCTCTTTATATATAATAAGAATTACATTTTACTCCCCCTCAGGAAACCATTTTCACTCAATTGCAGATAATATGACTGCCACTGAGAATGCAATGACACAGTCAGTTGTTAGAATCATCCAAGTCATATTTGAAAATTAATTATAACTCTCCTACTCCAAATATTCAAATAAGAAATTAAACCAAGCCAGGCTCGGTGGCCCAGCCTGTAATCCCATGCTTTGGGAGGCTGAGGTGAGTGGATTGCCTGACCCCGCGGTTCGAGTCCTGCCTGGGCAATTTGGCGAGACCTCATCTCTACAACAAAATCAAAAAACTAGCCTGGTGTGGTAGTGCGTGCCTGTAATTCCGGCTACTTGAAAGGCTGAGGCGGAAGGGTCGCCAGAGCCCAGCAGGTCGAGGCTGCAGTGGCCAAGAGCAGCCACTGCACTCCAGACTGGGTGACAGAGTGAGACTCCAAGTCAAAAAAAAAAAAGGGAATTAAACCAATAATTAAATTACTTAGTGAGAAACAAATTTAGTTTCCTAAAAAAATTGAAGTAAAAAAAAACTGAGCATATATTAAAAAGTATAATTTAAGGTGCTGGGACAAATATTATGCAAAATAATGCATAAAATTTTTGTAGACATAAATAAAGACAACTGATTTTATTCTATATTAATCATCTGTATTAAACATTTTTATTGTTTTTTGACTGAGTATTTATACTGTATCAGAAATAAAACCTCAACAAAAGTGAAACAGAATTTTGACATATCGAAATATAGCCAATTACTTCATTAATTTACTTCACCAGGTAACTATGTATCTTTAATTATTTCCCCTTTCTCTATTGCAAATATTACCTGAAAGTAATTCTAAATGGAAAGGTTCTTGTCTTTTAATTTACCATTACTGAAAATCTTACATTACATTACTGAGAGCTGAATATATTTCCGCAATATGAATGTTTTTATTTTACCATTTATTTAGAATAAATAGTTTTCGCTATTCAATGGTCATCAGAGTTATAATTATTTCTTCCATATTTGTCTTTTATTATTTTAATTTGATGTGACTAGGAAAGCTATGGTTTAAAGTTGTAAGCTATATTATGCTGATATATCAGGCAAATGAGTATTTGATGGGGTGTGCTAATGTGAGCTAAAAATAAATCCCATCTGTTCACCTTTCAAATGGCACTGCATCAGTACCCTGCATATTTGGGTACAGCATAACTTAATGAAATACAAATTTAAATATACTTATTTTTATATATCTCTAACAATAAAACAGACTACTTTTAAAATGGAACAATTCATGCATGATTTCCTGGAGTGCAATACATTTGTGTGTTTGTCAAGACAAACTGAACATAAATAAAAACAAACAATCCAGTGTCTGTTTTAGATCCAAGAAAAATAAAACAAGAATGTATATCATAAAATTCTGATTATTTCTGCCTAGTGCTTGAATCGCATCAAACATTTAAAAAACAAGTATGTATCTATATCTTTTTACATATAGAATAATTATCAATTCAAAAATAAATATCCTTACTTATGAATCATCATGTTTTCTAGTTAAGTAATGTTATTTCTTTATTTATTTTATCCTTACAGTTTTCGTATCCCCCTGCTCATCAAAACTGTTTCTTAATATTTTATGTTCCATAAATTTGGCAGGCTTCATCAAGTAAAAAGCCTGATGATAAACAGAAAAAAAACTTTCTTACAAATAATTTTGTTTGGTTAACTCAACAATGCACTTTTTGTTAAAAGTATTTACAAATTAATATTCAATATTACTGCTGTAGATATCTACATTTATATATTCATATACATTCACATATTCAATATCATTTACTACAGATCTCTATTTGATCAGGAGACAAATTTAAACTCAATTTATCATAGCCCTTTCATCTATTTATCATCACCAGTTCTAATAGCATTTATTGAACACTGAGATAGCAACTATTATTTGAAGCATTTCATTTTGAGATTTAACACCACTCTGTATGAGAAAGATAGTAATTTCTGGTTTATACTTAATACTCTTTTTGATGGAAATTATTTTGTTTGTTTGTTTCTTTAGGAAGAGCTTTTTTTTATTTTTTGCTGATGACTACATTCCTTTATTTGTCTTTGACAAGCATAGGTATAATAATATTCTCTAGATATTTCCCTTCAATTTATCTATTGATTCACACACAGATATCTTCATTAGAACTCAAATAACTTAAGTTGCCAATGTATAAACATTGTTGGTAATACCTGCACTCTAGGACTAGAAAAATTCTGAATCACCTCCTATCAGTCCAGGCTTTTGTATGAGATGTTTTGTTTCCTCACATTATTTTTTTCTTACCTAAGTCACATTTTATTTCTTACCTAAGTCACTTTTCTAATGGCTCAGTTTCATTATTTTATTTGGTTTGGTGGACTGCTCAGATAATTTGTTATTCAGACAAGGCTATTTCAAAGGACGAAGTAAAGCATTAGTATTAAATTGAGGGAAAAAAGTAAGGATTAAGACTGGGAAACTAGGATGATTGGTCAATTCTGACCATGACCACATTAGGAAAAGATTTTAGATATCCGTTCTTTAGTCCCACACACAGTGATGTTAACTGAATCCCAGTACTTCCCACTTGACCCTAGGATGGACTGAATAATCCACCTTAAATTTTATGTCCTCATCAGAGAAATGGATATGATGTTTCTTAAATTATTATTTATCTACTACTTTTTTACTCTGTCTTATGAAATCTTCCAATCAATTTGCCCTCCTTATATAGGTCATATCTTCTCTGATTTAGGTTCTTCTATAAACTCTCAGCCATGATCAAAATTCTTATCACTTATCTCTTTACATCTGGAAGTTTCAAGGCATTCCTATACATGCTATACTAGATAAATTCCTATATATGCTATATTTTTAATAAATAGGTTCTCAAGTTTGTAGTGGAAAAAGAGGGAACTTTTTTTTTCTTTTTAAACAGATATTTATAATTTTATAATAAAGATAAAATGTTATTATATCAAATACAGTATCATTAATGAAAAATCCTTATTTATTTTATGAAAATATCATGGGATTTAGGTTTTTTGGATTTTAAGTAAAATCGAATCAAACTGGAAAGAAACCAGATAAATTGATTGAATGGCTAAACGGGCAATCTTTTTAGTGCAATTCTAAATACATGATAAGCATTTAGAAATGCTTTCTACCGATGTGGGAAGAGTAACAATATTTCAAGGCAATGAATTTCAAAATTAAAGCCATAGAAGAAAATAATTTTGAGTCTAACATTTTATGAGAGAGAATGCAGACAGTTAAGTCTTCATAATAAGATTGAAAATTGAGACAAATAATTTCTCACTTCTTAGATTTTATTATATCATAATTATAGCACTTAAGAAACTATGGTAAAATAAATAAAAACATCTTTGTGGGTTATTTAAAGATTTTGGGAGAGTATTAGAACTAAACTGAGATGAGGTGCCAGTAAATTAGAGAACAGATTATTTTTAAAAACTATAACATTATACAATTTGGCATTGAATGTAAAAGTTAACATTAATAACATATGGAGTAGTACACGCAGTTTTTCAATGCCTATTTTAAAGTAGATATATATTACATATTGACAAATGTGTGTGAAAGATTTTTTAAAATAAGGATAATTTATATTTCACTCTTAGTTTGTACTTGAGGTAGCTAAATATATATTGGAGACCCAATGGCTATTTTAAAAGTGGTGCTTTATGACAAGTCATGAGTCAACTAATATTAATATCTCAGAACAGTCATTATCTATCAAAGTAAAAGGTCTAACTAGGTGTAGTTTTTCTTTTCTGCTTATTAAAATTTCAGAAATTATTTTTCAAAAACAACAAAAAATTCACTAGAATATGACAGAGTTTATTTCAGATCATTTGAAGTGCATCAACCTCCTTTATTATCACTATTTTATTGGACTCAAACTTTCATCTGTCTACTGGATGTCTCTTGTCTTATTTTATTTAATAAACCTACATCTTCTTTTCAATTTCTATCCATTTATCCTGTGACCTATCAAATGTCTGCTATCCAGCACAATGCACACATTTTATGGTGATTTGAGAAATAGTACCTTGTATTATTTTCTCCTTTCACAGTTTTGACAAGTGTTTGCAATTGATAACCACATTATTTTATTAAACAAAAAATTTAAAAACACTTTTTTAATACAACTTTCATTGTCTAAAAAAGTTTATTTAAATTATTATTTACATGATTTTCAGTATTTTAATCAGGACAATATATAAAATAATGTTGTTGGAGACAGCTCATTAGCTAAACAAGATCTGACAGGAGCAAGTGAATGGTCCATTTACCACACAGAGATCATTTTCCGTAAATGATGTGTTTATGAGGAAAAGTATCTAATGAAGAATGTGTATATATACATACACATATATATATACATACAGAAATCCTGTTGTATTAAGACATAATTTAAAAAATATATGCACATACATGTACAGCTCATTTAATTAAATAGAGTTTATCAGGCTAGTAAAGTTTCAGTATTTTCATCTGTTTCTTCCCTGAATTCCTGAATTGCTACTTCTCTTGATGAACATAGTGGGTAGTACTAAAAATTAAAGTTAAGTGAGATATGATGATATGACAGTTGAACAATCTGCTATTGATTGATGCTGTGACTAACTAACCAACATAAAGTGATGGATTAGAGGAGTAAAATTAAGATAATGCTGTTTTATTACTAGATATGGGCCCTAAAAAATTACTAATATTGAGATTTAGAAAATTGGATATTTGATACATTCTAAATTTGGAGGGCAACAACATTTTATACCATCAGTAGCAAACAAGCTTCTTAGTAAAACTATGGTTGGGACATTGTTTAGCAAAATATTTACCTCTGAATGATATCATAGATTGTTGCATGTTGTTTTAACAGTTCCAAACATTTGTTCCAAGTATGCTTACATGTGCATGTTTAATGGGACTATAACCATATAAACTATATAGTTAGACTTAGGTGCAACATGTGTGTTTGTGTTTATGTGTAAGATGTATGAGCATGAGTATGCATGGATGTGATAAAGTTGTATTTTATCACCCTAGTACAGAGCAACTATAAGATAAAAGGATTCCTCTTTGAATCTGTTAATCTGTTCCACAATATTTTTATGTGTTTAGTGAATCATAGTGGATGTAAGCAGATCAGGAAGCAGAGATTTGAACTCTTTGAAATTTTCAGAAATTACAATGTGACCTTGTATGAGTCATTTAACTACACTGTGCTTTACTTATCTGTAAAATAAGTTTATAGTAAGTTTATAAAATATTATTTTACCAGATTTGAATTTTTATTTTTTATAGCAAAAAAAAAAAAATTCCTCTCTTTATACTTTTCTAAACTTTTCTACCATAACTGAATTTCTTCCAGGGCTCGATTACAAAATGATCCTCTATAGTCATCAGCATGAAAACTAAAACTAGAAATCATCATGAGGGAATATAGAAAATAACAGATCCCCAAAGAAACGAGAGCCCTGCTACTAGCTTTATTATCTCATTGCTTGACCAATTTTCAATTTTATAGCACCACAATTTTGTCAGTGTGGGAAGAAACAAAAAAATTCCACTGTCTATCAATTTTAACATGTAAATTAAAATTATATTCTAAGTTGTATTAAATATATATTTAAAGCAATGGTAATAATAAATAACATATATTGAGTATATACCATGTGACAGGTATTATGTTAGATATGTAACAGGGTCAATCTCATTTAATCCTTAGAATAACATTATAAATGTGTTTATATTACATTAACCTGCAAACAGATATATTTTTGAAGAAGCAATACTTCAAGTAAAAAAAAAATCTCATGAATTACAGATCAAGAAAGTATTCATCTATTTTTCTGCCTCTAGACTTGACTCTATATAAAATGTACAGAAAAATAAAAATGTATGATGATTGCAAATAACTTCAGAGAAAGCAATTAACTTTCTTCCCTTAGAGCTTAAGCAAGTTTTACTATCAGCAAATTATTTTTCTATCTCATCTTTCTCCTTTTTACCATACTATAAGACTATACCCTTTTGAAATTTCATGTAAATTATAAAATATCCACTGACAGATTTTGCATCATGAATTATTATATGTATTAAAACAATCTTTAAATACTTATGCAAGGTGTTAATTGTGACAATGGGCAGCACCGCCTTTATTTAAGCTAGCCGCAAGAATAGCCCACTTAAAAGAAGTCAGAGAATCTAAAATCCTGCTAAAAAGTTAGAGGTACTTTAACTCATTGTAGTAAATAAAATGGAGAAGGTTATAGTAACCGCATATGGCTCTGCAAATACATTGCCTGGAAAGGAATTGAAGAGAGGAAGGACTAAGGCAGAGGCCCAAGTCCAGATGGCAACCTGGAGACTAGAAATGTTAAATCCATTGTGATGTATTTCCCACAGAGCAACATTCCAATCTTCTTTTTTGTTTCTCTCTTATCACTGCCACAGATTTGTTGTTTTGTTTGATTTTTATTTGCTTCTTTGTTATTATATTTTGGCTTTTTTAGGAACAATTACTATACAAGTCTCTATCTTTTCAGTCTGTCCCTTTCTTTTCTTGTTCTACCATTTCTGGAAAGAAACTAGTGTCTGTAGTAGAGTATAGGCAGTAGGCAAAAGAAATAATGATTACAAAAAAGTAATGATTTTTGTGTGTTATTTTGCCACACAAGGCAAAATAACACACAATGTAGCCAATCCTTTTAATAATTTTAATCAAAATATACAGTATTCTGGTTAAGCTGAGAAAGCATTGTTGATAAGCTTTGCTTTACTTCTAATAATAATATTGTATCTTTATCAATTTACTTTACAGGTTTCACCTAAATTAGCAATAAATAACTGCATGTAATATATGTATAGTTTTACATATATACTAGACACATATTCATATATACACATAAAAATCACTTATTTTACTAATATCTTTTATAATAATAACTCTATTTATAACTAAGTCATAATTTTCCAAGAACTAAAAAATTAATATAAAATAAAAAATAAATGAGACCTGGAAATTAAGAGGACATTTTAAATGATCTCTATGTAAAGTGAGAAAAGAATTCAGAAATATCAAAGCATAAAGGTAGCAATAAAAAAAGAGGCTATTCAATGTCAAATA
This sequence comes from Tarsius wallacei, assembly GCA_963574415.1. Taxonomy (NCBI): domain Eukaryota; kingdom Metazoa; phylum Chordata; class Mammalia; order Primates; family Tarsiidae; genus Tarsius; species Tarsius wallacei. Next base: position 16,730 of record CAUYQG010045053.1, on the reverse strand, counting down.
TTAAATGCTAAAACAATACAATTCTGCATGGGTAATATTTTAGAGTTTCTTAGAATATCTACAACAGAAAGAATGAAAAGGATTAAACTAAATATTAGACAACTTGAAAGAGGAATAATAAGTTAAATCAAAGGAAAATAGAAGCATGATACTATTAAAGTTTAAATTAACAAGAAATAAAAATTGTGAAACTTGAGCCCATAGAAATTAATAGCATGTATAATCCCTTGTCAATCCTGATTTTGATAGGAAAAAAATGTAAAAAAGTACCATATAATTGTAGCTTAGAAAATACTAAAAGTAAATGTTATAAAAAAATAATATTTTAAAATCGAAAGGGAATGTCTTTTTTAACAATATAAGCAGCCAAAATTGACAAAGGAAGAGGTAGATACCATAAATTACAGAATTTAGTCAATACTCTTTGGTGAAAACTGAAGAACTATCACTGACTTTTAATAAACCTGTGGAACCAAAGGCTAGACAGGAACCACTGTGATGATGTTTGAAGGCCTGTAGTTCTTATGTTCATAGACCTGACATTGCTTGAAGGGTTCATCTCTACAATGATGATTGTTTCAAAGGTGTTCGCCCTACCACTCACAAAAACAGAATTCAATGAATAAAATTATCAACAAGATTCAGTTTCTCTATTAACATCTAAAATGCCTAAGTCCAGTATCAGCAACTCCTACTAGAAATTCAATACTTTGATCAAGATTCTCTGAGACATTTTTCATGTCAGTGAATCAATCAATCAATAAGTTTTAATGAGCACCCATAGGGCATGCAGCTTTTATCTTGCCTTGTTTTTTGCTCTAAATCTTTCATTCCTGCAAATAGTTTTTCTCACCTGCAATGGAGAGAAATTGTACCAAGATCCTTCCTAATAGATTTCAGGTTTATGTTATAGGAATAAACAATAAAACTGCACTAAGGAATATGATGACAAAACGATTTCACATGCTCTCATTTTCATGAAGCCATGGTTGGTGATGTAGGCAAAACATGACTTACATGTCTAAGTTTGAGTTGCAGCCACTGCCCTAAATTGTCCAAGCTGCTGTTCTTTATATTTCAGTGCAATATGTATTTTTTAAAGTAGGCCCACTAGTTTCTAGACATATTATGTGTAGAAACAGAAAGATGGCTAAGACGACAGAATTATCTTTAAAATGTTTACACTCAAATGTAAAAAAGTAATAATAATTTAAACAAATTCTGATTAGTGAAAAAATGGAAGTTTGACTCCTGACTCTGTTTCCCGTTTAAAAAAAAAGTTAGGTTTTATGAAGACTTTACTGCAAAAAGGGAAAAGAACATCTTATATAATTATATTCATAATTTTGTTTATAGAATATAATAATAAAACCAATACAAATGTGTGAAATTCCAGATTAAGAAATAGAATAGGCATTTTCTTTGCTCATGCTAGCTCTGGCATGTCTCCCTTTCTTTTCTCTCTTCTTTCTCTAATAAACTTTGTTTTAAAACTTAAAAAAAAAAAAAGAAATAGAATACTACCAAAGATTTGGTAGCCCTTTTCTATCTCCTCGCCAACCATATTGCTTTTTCTACTCCTAAAAGTTAGATAAACTTCCGTATTTTATTTTTCATTGTATTTTATTATGTAAGTATTTATTTTTATACAGTGTTTATATAATTATAATTAATTTTAAAATTTATTAATGAAATTTACTAAGGGTAGCTTGATTTGTTTTTGAAACTTAAGTGTTCTCATGGTAAGGATTTAAATGCAACTGCATATGCACATCTATAGACTTTGCTTAGTTCCAGTCCATTAGCTTTTTGTTGGCCATAGAAAGTCCTTCAACTAAGCTCAACATCGATAGCTCAGAGAAACATACATCCCTTTGTCGAAAGAAACTGCAAAATTACATGGCAAAGGGCTTGTATAGGAAGAGACACAAATTCTTGAGAAAGTTAGTGCTACACCAACGCTACTTCATGCTAATTGCACTATAGTATTCTATTTTGTGATTATACTAAATTTTCTATAACCATTTTATGCATGATGGATTTTAGAGTTGTTTCCAGTTCTTGTTTGGTGTGAATAACACTGCTTTTCATTTTATTTGTTTGGAGGAATTATTTTTAAAATATCAGTATATAGGTCTTTTGGTACTTACATATGTTGTTGCAGATATCTTATGCCATTCCATGACTTGCTTTTTTATTCTTTTAATTGAATACATTTTGATGAACATTGTTTAAAATGGCCCAATTTCTCAATAGTTTCCTTTGCAATGGTATTTTGTGAAACCTCCTTAAGAAAACTTCTTGTGTATTATTATTTTCTAAAGTTTTCTTTAACATTTTAGGGAATTTAGCAGCACTCATGTGAAATCAATGAATGCACTCTATTTTTATCCTCTTTCTGGTGTTATGATTTGATATTAAGTCAGAACACAGATAACTTACTAACAAAATATAGTAATATTTTACATTACTCTGGGAGTAGATGGATATATAGATATGCACTACAATAAACTACAAAATAGTAAAAATAAATAAATAAATACTGTCAATTCTGAGTATAATTGATAAAGAAGCTAGATGGACACTTATTTTGAAAAATAAAATAATGATCATTGCTAATACAAGAAGAATTAGTCAAAACTAAGTAAAAAACAATGAAAGTATCCAAAGCAACTAAAACAATATACTGTCTTACTTGTGCTCATGACACACTTTAAAAATATTTTGTTTACTGCATTTCAGTTATAATTCAATAAGACTATTTTTGAACATGCTTTATTAAATTCTCTCTAAGTGTTGCGGTCTCTAGAACCCAGCTAATTTGAACAAATGTGGATGGAAAGCCAAGATCAAAGTATAGCATGTAGGAAAGTCACAAGGACAAATAAAATAATGAACATATGTATAGGTATTTAAGAAACTCTCCCAATGTTCTGTGTGGTGTTTGTAATTGGTCAGTCTCTAGTTATATAAGTTTTAAATATGAATTGATTTCCCCACGAAAAGAGATGAAAGTGCTTTGGTGAGATATCTTTACCTTTAAGTTTATAATAAGGAATAAGTGATATCAAGACAAGATAGGGAAAGAGCCAAAATCTTCCAGAGCTTTCTCAAAGAGAAAACTCAACACTCTGCTCTTATTAGGAAATAGCAATCCATTCTTTTTTGTTGTTGAAAATTGTCCATAGTAAAATTATTTTGTATATAAGAAAGCTGTATAATGTAAAAATCATAATTCTGAAAGACTGCTAGACAGGTAGGGTATGGGTGGATGTGATATTAGTTGACGCCTAAGTCCTCTTTTGCTTCTGTATTCTAAATGGGAAGAAAATGGAAGTTATGTCTTGTGGTATAAATCTTCAAAAATCATTTGGATGTAACTGACATATACTGATAAGATTTCAAACATCCCCTCAGTAATTTTTTAAGAGATAACAAACTATTCGCTCTCCTCACAACTGTGAACTGTCATTATCCAGTTTCAGTTGCATATGGATTATATACATGGATTTTTAAAATTAAAATAAAATGAACTTTGCTCATTATCATTATCTTATAAATAGTTACATTCATAAAATATATACATGAAATACATATAATCAATCTAAGATTGCTTGTTCCCGAGGGGAAATTAATCTACTTCTTATGTTGACTTTGTATTTGTTTGTGGGGAAAAAAATCCTCAATTTTAAGAATAATGGTAGTAATTCAAATTCAAAAGAGAATTTGCAAGATATTTCAAAGCGCAAAGGCATTATGGTAAAGGCTAAATTTTCCCCTAAACTATGCACCCTTAACTACTACAAAAGCTATAAAGTCTATAACACATTTTTTTATGTCAAAAATCAACCTTTCAGTGGTTTTCAAAGCAAGTGCTTCATTTTATGGCAGAGAATATTTGCTTAATTTATAAACTCTATGTGAGACTTGATTATTCATATTGCTTGTGTACGTGTCTCAAATTGCAAGGCTCACATGATCAAGTCAATACTCTCCAGAAAGAAAAGCACTATGTGCTCTTCTTTCTGTTAGTATAGAGAACATACAAAAGCTGTAAACCTAAGTCCTAATTAGCATATTGCATCAATAAAAAAGTGAAGATTAAATAATATATGAGTCATTATACAAGTCAGAAAAATAAGAGAAAGAGATTTGCACCATGCTCTTCCCCATAGAATCTTTTCATGCTTATCAGAAATAAATATACTAATTAAATTCTATTTTGATCATCAAGTAGATCAAAAGGTTTTATGTTTTTCATTTTTATTTCAGTTGTTCTTCATTGTGGAAGTACATTGTAAATAATATTACAATTATATTTTATACAAAATAAGGAATGGATATTCTGTAGTCATACATGCCAATCACACACTGTATTGACAAAGAAGTGTTTGGTCAATTGACTTAAACTACATGTAAGTTATACATCTGTGATTTTGATCTTCTATAGTAATACAGAAATGGTATTATATGTCTCAGATCATGTGACAATTGTAAGAGATGGGAGATTTAAATAAATTTTCATTTGTATTTAGTATTATATGAATCAAATATTTATGTCTAGCCCACTAAAGTAAGTAAAAATAATTTTTGAGGAGCCTTACACACTCAAAAAGTATATTTTAATAATATCAAAGCAAAAGAAAAAAAATGAATAAAGTTAGAAATGGTCCTTTGGAAAGAAAAGACAAACGAAGGAAACACTTTAGTGGCCTTATATTCCCTTGCGTTTCAAAATGGCTTATAGATACACAAACAGAAAATGAAAACACATTAGTGTATTTATAAAATTGCATTTAATTTTTATAAATCTTATTCAAAACAAAAAGACTTATAGCTCCAAAAAATTATTTAACCAAAGTTGCGTGTATTTTAAAAATTTTTCTTAACTTTCTAGTCCAATAGATAATATAGGTCATCTGCACGAAGAAATTTTTAGACCATTTAAGGCATATATTTAATTAAGATGGCCAACAAAAAGCAGCTTGAATGTGTTTCTTTCATAAAGTGAACCAAAATAGTGAAAGTTTTTCAAAACTCAAAGATGAAGGAGATCAGCAGCATACCCCATGACTCACCAGAATAAGATCCACAGAATGCAAAGAAGAGAAAAATTGATCAGCCTGGGTTGAAACTAGATAGACTCCTCTGACTCACTGCACAAACCATGGGCAGCCTCCAAATGCAGTGGGGGAGATGAGTAAGGGGAATTCGGGAGGTCTGTGCTCCTACCATGGATTTTAGGGCCTCCTGAACCTTGTGGGATTCCAGTCCCTCATGGGACACTGCCTTACCCACAGCCGTGCTCTGCAGAAACCCATACCTAGTGTGTTTCCGCAGGAATTCAACCCCGTACTGAGGCTGCTTTCTCGCCAGCCTGGGAGGATAGGGAAAGACCTGATGCTTTCATTTGCCCCAGGACAAATTTCCCTGTGGCAAACAGTTCTTGGTGAGGGTGGCTCCTATGAAAAGACTGGGCTGAATGCACTTTTACATTCTTTTTTGTTTGTTTTTATTTTATTTTATTTATTTATTTATTTTTTTGAGTTGGAGTCTTACTCTGTCGCCCAGACTGGAGTGCAGTGGCCGCTCCCGCCCTCCGCAGCCTCGACCTGCTGGGCTCCGGCGATCCTTCCACCTCGGCCTTCCAAATAGCTGGAACTACCGGTGCGCGCTACCACGCCCGGCTGATTTTTTTGATTTATTGTAGAGATGAGGTCTCGCTTGCCCAGGCGGGTCTCGAACCCCGGGGCTCAGGCAATCCACTCACCTCAGCCTCCCAAAGCGCAGGATTACAGGCTGAGCCGGCTTGCACTTTTACATTCTGAAGCAGACTGCCTGAGGCTAAGATGAGAGAGCTGGGTAGTACTTGTTGCCATAGCAACCCGTTACCTCCCAGGTAACTCTTTTGTGCAGCCTCCACACAACACAGTAGTATTACCCAGCAGCTGGAGACTCTTTCCCAGTCCTCACTGGGGTAGCCAATAGTGCACACCGATGGAGTGCATGAACACTCCCCCCCCCACACACATTCCTTGAAGACTCAGAACAGAGAACTTGGGTAGTCTCCACAGCCCCACTTATCACCTAGGTGGGCTGGCATTTTCTCAGGTAAAACACAGGCCAAACAGAAAGCCCACAGACATCATTATAGCTGGCTTTCTCCTACAAGTGCCACCTCCTGGTCAAAGGTCAACAGGCAAGCCCATTAAATTGGATATAATACCTAAACTTTTGAGGAGGTCTGATTCCAGACTCCAGCTAATGCCACTATCCAAGCCACCCTGGCCATTAAGGACGCCTTGAGCCTATACAGGTACATAGCACAGCACGGCCACAGGGGAAAATTGAGAAACTCACCACGCCAAATTATATATAACCAAGAAAACCCCACAATACCTACACCAGCCTCTTGCCAACCTCAAATAAGAAGTAATCTACCCAAATACGAAGGAACCAGAAAAAGAGAGTTCATCAACATTCCCAAATGATCATACCAGGTATCTATCCAACAACAGAGGTCTTTATACAAAAAAAAAAAAAGACATCTGCACTTGGATGTTTATTGCAGCACAATTCACAATTGAAAGATGCAGAGTCAATCTAAATGCCCATCAATTGGTAAGTGAATAATAGAAATCTATAGACACACACACACACACACACACACACACACCATAGAATACTATTCAGCCATTAAAAAAAGAATGAAATAATATCTTTTGCAGAAACTTGGATGGAATTGGAGAACATCATCCTCACAGAAACAGAAAACCAAAAACTGCATGTTTTCACTTATAAGTGGGAGCAAAACTCAGGATCTGCAAAGGTATGGATGTTGGAGACTCAAGAGGTAGGGTTGGAAGAGGTGGAGGGATGAAAAATCACCTTTTGGGTACAATGTGCACAGGTGAGGGTGGTGAGTATACTTAAAGACCAGACTTCTTTGCCACCATGCAATGTATCCATGCAACCAAACACTATCTGTATAACCTAAAGCTATTGCAATTTTAAATAATCAAAGAAAAAAAAATCAGAAACACCAATGTCTTACTCGCAAATACGTATGTAACTCTGAGATCACAGGGGACAAGGGACATGGGCATTCAATTATTGGCCTGGGTTACCTGGTAGAGAGGGAGGATAAGGGCATTGTGTCAGAAGGGTGTATTACACCTCAGGAGGAAATGCCATGAGATGCCTGGGAATAATGGGAAAAGCAGAAGTCATGCTGGGGATATAAATGAAATAAGATGGTAGGCAACCAGATTGTGAGCCTAGTCCAGATCTAAACCTCAGATCCCTTCTGAAGTCCTGGGATCTGAACTTCAGCTGCCTTCCTACCTGTGCTTTATAAAGATATGAGGCGGTAAAAGAATGATTGCTTTCAAGTACTGTTTTAGTAATTTATCTCCAAAACCTCAGAGAGTTTCTTACACTAATTGCCTCTTCTTATGAAGTCCTTAGTCATCCCAACAGTTTCAACCTACTTCTGCTATGAAGAGAAAAGAGTAGATGTTCTGAACGTGTGAGAATCTGTCCAGATCTTTGTGAGGTAGTTTAACAAGCCAATGGGGAAAGATAAATAAAATGTTGCTGCTCTGGGGCATGGAAGAGAATACGGATAATACAAGACTTTTACAAAGCAGATTTGAAAAGCAACATTGTATCAGAAAATAATTTTAACACTTTCCCAAAAGAACTTGGAGATAATTTTTAAACTATGGAACTAAGAGTACTTTTGGAAATTAGCCATGTGAACATTTTTCTTTGAAAATTTGAAGGAAGTCCTGATATATTCAAATACTCTCCTTTAACATTTATAAACTGTTTAAAAATATAGACTGTGGTTTTTTGCAGTAATCAAGAGCAGTGATCATTAATGAATATTTATTAGTTGAACTAATAAAATAAAATAAAATTACAGTGATAAATTTAGTTAAATAAAGCATATTGTATGTGCTTGTGTCTAGCGTCATAGAAATGCCAGAAACATATAAGACAGTTCTGAAGGAAATACATTATTTAGTTCCCATGTTAAAATTTTATTTATCTTGTATACTTATGGGCATATAGAGTGGGATGATAAACATTGGAGATTTGAAAGAGTGAGGGGGTGAGACAGGGTAGATGATGAGAAATTAGTTAATAGGTGCAATGTACACTATTTGAGTGAAGGTTATACTGAAAACTCAGACTTGCTAACTATGCAATATGTCTATGTAACAAAATTGCATTTATATGACTTACATTTATACAAATACAAATTATCTTTCTTTAAAAAATGTATTTATATCTTATAAATATATAACACATGAAATGCATTTAATATATTAGTATTTACAGAATGCTTAGGTCAAACACTGAGATTATAGAGCATTTTCAGTAAACCTAGAACAGTAATCAAATTGTTTGATTCATAAAGTATCATGTACAAACGTCTTAAGATAAGACTTGAGTGTTTTAATATATTTTTTCTTTTTCATGGAAATATTTATTTATAAGAGAAGGTCAAAACTACATTGAAGTTTTAATGTTTGAAATCTAGGCAGTGTTCAAGATTATTTATAAACTAACTTAGTTCTTAAAATAGATAAAAATCCAAAGAACCTCAAATACATTATTTTATCCAAAACTTAAAATGTTGAAATAGTGACCTCCGAAAGGACTTAACCAGGCCCCCTGCAAAGGAAAGAGAAGTGAATTACTGAAAGAGAATGTGATTTTCTTAGTAAGTCAGTCTTTGAAAGTTCTGAAATTATAGTCATTGCTGAAGAGCCCTGGTAAGCTTCTTATCAACTCTAGAAACACACATTTTTATAGAAAATAAAGACAAATTCTTCAAGACCATTGGGCCGTGTTTACTAACTGTGATAATAATGTGAATCACATATGTAATTTTAAAGTATTGAGAAGCATATTTACAAAGGTAAAAGGAAACATGTAAAATTAATTTTAATATTCAAAATATCATGTTAATATACAATTATTGAAAAGGTATAACACTTTTGTAGTTGTTCTAAGTTTTGAAATCTGGTGTGCATTTTACACTTACATATACATATATCTGAATTTGTACTAGACAATATAGCACTGTAATGTTTGAGTACAACCTCAGTGACAGAAAGTTAAATATCATCATACACATCTGAAATTCTCTGATTTGAGAGAATGGAGCCCTCTGTTCCTCTGTTTCTTTGACTAAACCATTGCTTTATTAAAACAAACAAAACACTACTTTTAGACTGTGTTCTCTATTTAGACGTGATTTTATTAAACTAGCCAAAAAAAAAACTTTTTTTTTTTGAGTTGAAGTCTCACTCTGTCGCCCAGACTGGAATGCAGTGGCACGCTCCCGACCACTGCAGCCTCGACCTGCTGGGCTCCAGCGATCCTTCTGCCTCAGCCTTCCAAGTAGCTGGAACTACAGGCGCACGCTACCACGCCCGGCTAATTTTTTTTTATTTTAGAGATGAGGTCTATGCCAAGTTGCCCAGGTGGGTCTTGAACCGCGGGCTCAGGCAATTCATTCACCTCGGCCTCCCAAAGTGCAGGATTACAGGTTGAGCCACTGAGCCTGGCCTGAACTAGGCCAATTTTTGTCCTTCATAGCATCAGAGAACTCAGAGAACCCTTCAATAATTAAGATCTAGTTTAATTTCCTATGTATTAACATTTGATTCTGCACCTCTCCACAAACAGTCCAGAAACTGGTTTTACAAGCTGGTTTTCCAAAGTCTGAGAACCACTGCTAAAATTCCTAAGCATGAGAAGTACTAAGCCACAAAGTCAAAACTTTTTTTTCTGATTATTAAAAAAAAAAGTCAGTTTCAAGAGTTTTTTTTTCCATAGAGATGAAAGCAAAAAGAAAAAAAAAATAATCCTCCTATAATACTTCAGTAGAAAAACTCTGAGAGATTTTTTTTTCCCCTGAAAATAATTTGGAATTGAAAATTGTCAATGTCCAAAGAAAGAATTCAGCAGCCATAGACTATCAATGGGTGGCAGAATCTGAATATTAAAATGTAATTTAATATGTGCAATAGGTGTATATTGCATATTTCTAGCAATATAGATTCTGTTTGTCCATTTTGAATATGATTGGCTGAAATTTCCCATTTATTTTTTACCTCAAAATATTGTCCAGTAATTAAAATTCCATTGTGCTAGACTTAACTGTTAGAATGAATTTCAGATTTGCTTTCATGCTACTGGGACTAAGATGTCATAACAATCAGTCACAATCCTTTGAAAATGATTTTCTATGTAAAATGTTTTATTCACTGCAGCATTTTAATAACATTACAGATAATAAAAAGAGACTAAAAAATATGTCCTTCCAATTTGTCACTGTTTGACTTTTGTGTTGTGAAAAGTGTGGTTAACCTTTTATTTTCTAGAGTGGAAACTATATAAAGGTATGTGAGTTGTATAATAACTATGCTATGAGTGAGCTCCTCATGCCTCCAGGAAAGTACTCTGACATTCACTATTTAAGGCTTTAAATTTATGCTCTTGTAAAGGTCAGAGAGAAAAGAAAAATTTCAAGGTGCCAAGTATGGTAAGGGGGGAATAATCTTTGCAATTTGTTGAATGATTTTTTTAAACTAATGTTTTTTCTGAGAATTAAAACATTAAGAATGTCTATAATTTGCTAAAACAATAATAAAAATGTCTTTTAAGAGCAGTTGATCCATAATAGATTTATGTGACTTATAAACCTATGGTCAAAATTTTAATTACAGAGAAAATATTAGCATCTTTTAAAAGTCTGTACCAACATTTCTGAAATCACAATTTCAATTTCCAAATACATCCAATGGATTTACATGTAGTCTCCACTATTAATACAGTGCTTGGTCACAATGAAAAAAATATATATATACATAAAAAATATATACATATTTTTTATGTACATATATATGTACATACCAGACAGCTTCTATTATATATTTGAAAACAGTTTTCTCTTGAAAATTGCAATGTATTTCAGAATCCCCCCCAAAATAAACATTTTTCAGATTAATTGTTTATGAACATATGGTGCTTGTCATTTGGGGAAAATCTCTATTAAGCTGTTGCTCCTTTTATGAAGTTTTTTCCCCCAAAAATATACTGTAAGGTGAACTTATCTTAAAATATTCCATAACCTTAAAGAAAGTTTTATATTTTATTCATAATAAGACAAAATATATTTTCTATGTTCAGTGGTGATATTTTAGGGACAATTTAAACAACCACAAAATGATTTTTTTCCAGAAGAAATATATATACATTGAAAGGCTCCATATTTACCCATGGGAGAATGTAACTCTTATGTCTTACTGCATACACTGATTTCTTTCTTTTTAACTATTCCCTGGTCTTCAAATGCATGGACAAACATAGTTTAAAATAAATATTGAATAAAATTATTGTAAAACAATGGCAGTGTTTGAGTTGTACCATTACTTTCCCAGTATCATTGACATCAAACTGTGAAATGATTTTTAAATGTTCTCTCTAAATTTTACTACTTATCCAGAGTTTCATCAAGAATAACTGATTCTTCTAACATAAATTTTCTAACTTTGGGGTTTCTTTTGTTTTATTTCTCAATATTTTAATTGATATATTATTGATAAAAGTGCACTGTCATTTTATTTTTCAGATTTGAAAAATCAAAAAAAATTTATCTGTATGAATATACAGAGGTGGTAAAATATAAAGAAAATAAAAAGTAATAATCAGAAAAATTACAGTATTGGTTGTAATGCCAGGAAAACAAAAAATAATTGATCTTGAAAGGCCTCTAGGAGGACAGGATATGAACCTAGCAATTATTCTATTTTTCTTTTTCTTTTTTTGAGTCGGAGTCTCACTCCATCGCCCAAACTGTAGTGCAGTGGCATACTCACATTCACCCCAGTCTCAGCCTGCTGGGCTCAGGCGATCCTTCCACCTCAGCTTTCCAAGTAGCCGGAATGACAGACATGCGCTACCATGTCTGCTAATTTTTTGATTTATTGTAGAGATGAGGTCTGGCCAAGTTGCCCAGGCTGTTCTCGAACCCGTGGGCTCAGGCAGTCCCCTCACCTCAGCCCTCCAAAGAGCTGGGATTACAGGCTTGAGCAACTGCTCCTGGTCTCTATTTTTCAACATGGAAGATTGCCTTGTAATTATTCATTATGCCATAGTTTGTGTTTTGCATACTTTTTAATATGTGCACAATATTTCTCAAAAAAATAATTTAAGCATTCATGTTCTTTTCTGCATAAAATGAAATGAAATAGAAGAAGCAAAATAGATTGTTCTTAGATTTCTCTAGATCAGAGCTCATTGAAATAAGAAAGTGAAGATATTTTTACAGTTTGAAAAAGTAAGACTAACCTAATCATTTTATTTCCTACATTTATAACTAAAATAGATATGCTAAGAAAGAAATAGAATGACACTGAATATTAAATTTTTGTTTATATTTTTTGGAATATTTCATTAAAAAAAACAACTTCTGCAGGATACTTCTGCAGGTTAGTTACATAGATGTATTACAAGATGATGAGGGTTGAATTCTACGTTTTAAAAGTAGTACTATCTGATAGTGAATTAAATAATACAACATAGAAGTGACTGAGAAAGGGTGTGTTTAACCCCTACATCAGAATGTAACTGTACTTGGAGATAAGGCTTTTAGAAGGTAATTAAGATTAAATATGGTCATATATGTGGTGTCTTAACCTGAAAGGATTGTTGGCCCTACATAAATAGAAAAATCTCTCTCTGTTCCTCTCTCTCCCCCTTTCCTTCCTCACCCCCTCTCAAGCACTGACAGTTCAGAGAAAAAAAACATGTGAAGTCACAGCAAGAATGCAGTTCTCTGCAAGCCAAGAAGAGTCTCACGAAACTGGCAGTCTGTTCTTGAACTTCAGCCTTCAGAATGAACTGTGAGAAAACAAGTTTCTGTTGTTTAAAGATCCAGTGTGAGGTATTTTGTTATGGTTGGAATGGAAGTTACAATTCTACCATATGTTTGGAAAGCAGAGTGCCAGAAATATTTAGCAATAGCATTAATGTATGCCATAATTATAAACATTTAAATTGTAAAATTAAAAATATGAATAACAAAATTTGGCAGAACAATAGGAAGATGGAAGTGGAGCAAAAATATGTTAATTTGCTCATTTTTCATAGCAGAAAAATAATAGATATAAGATTGGAAATAAACTTACTTAAAGCAAAAACTATTCCAAAACTAATATTTTTATAAGTTTTTTAAGTTTAGAGAATTCTGTTATAATACAATATCTCTTGTCAAAAAGCTTGAATATATTTAACAATATGATATTAATTTTGATTATCAAATATATTCCCCAGTATTTTTCTGCATTATGAGAAGCATCAGAGATATTTTGATGATTTCAGAAGCAATTTTCATAAGAAAATATTTTATTATACAAAGAAAAAATTTACTTACATTTAGAAGAATCAAGATAAAATGAAGATAGGATTCAGTGGGACATTCTGATCAATAGTGCTACAATTATGAAATATTTTCAAGAAAATAATCTTCAAAGTCAGTACACAGAAATTCATTATAAAGTTCTGGAAGCTCAATCACATTTAAAATATCAAGTCCAACATTCTATCTTTGCCTATTTGCTGCAGTTTTAGCAATCAATAAAGACTATAACATCTTTAGCATATTTTTCCCCCAAATGAGTTCTTAGACCATTGAGACAGAAGAACAAGAAAAATTAGAATCAAATGTGTATTTGAGAAGATCAATTGAAGGACATAGTTTTAAATTACCTTCTCTGTATGAGAGATACCCACTTTTATCTGTCTATATTTTTCAGTCTTCATAATGCAATATTTAAATTCATGCAGCATTTAACTTGGATTGTGTGATTTGGATTAAATGCTTGTATGTCTTGAAAAACTGTAATATATTGTTACAAATTTGACCTTTCATCTAAAAAAAAAAATTTTCTATCAGGAAATAAATGATCTTTTAAGTAACCTGTATAAACATTTGATTAAATAAGATGAAATTCTCTATTTATTAATTTTTGGACCTTTAATATTGCCATTTATATCATAATTATCTTTTCCTGAATTTACTGTAATATTACTCATGGATTTTTATTAGTGTTGCGGTTATGGATATTTTTCATCCATATAGCAGTAATTAAAATATATTTTATTGTCTTACTAGTAAACTTCTGAGTGTATTAATAAAACTATTTAGTTACTTTTAATTAATTTGTAATTCATTGAAAAGATGTTGCTAGAAAAAGTAATTAATACTCTAAGGGGAATTATAATGTTTTAAAAACATTTTCTGAAAAATCGTAATAGCCAGTAATAATACTTCTATATATCTGCACTATATTAATTGCAAAATAGAAAATTAATCAAACGGTCAAATTTAAGGTTATAACCCAAGAAAAAATATAAATTTGAAATTTATAAAATTCTCAATATTTCCAAAATTTTTCTTTTGTCATGTTTATGCTCATGCCCATCACATGTGTCATTTTGTAGACCCTACTGTTTGCCCTAACCATTAATTCTTCTGAATAATAGAATATTTGGTATGTATACATCTATTACCTATACATATATGTGATAACTAATGCGGATACATATGAGAACCATTTCTATAGAAGCTAATACGATAAGGCCTGTTGTTGTCTCATGATTCACTGTATACAAACTTGCATACAATATCTTGATGTGCACCAAAAAAGCTATGTATTTAATTCAGAAAACATAAACTATTACAGTGGAAATCAAAGAAAATCAATCAAGGAAGAAGAAATAAAGTTTTGGTAATAAAGTATTTCATACCTGAACTTTACTTATCCAATCTATTATCATCATTAATAACAATATAAGCAAAATTTAATTTGGCGAGCATGGGTTTTACAGAGAAAATGTTCTTCAAGTGAGTGTGAATTTCTAGATGCTGCTTCAGATTTGTGAAGAGTTTTCAACTGTACTAACACATCTCCCCAGTCTCATCCACTAGCCCCGACATCAATTTGACCCATAGAAAAGTCTATTCAGTTTCATGACTTACAGTGAAATCCCTCCTTACAGTTTTATTCTTATTTGCATATTGATCTCTAGTCTGTCAACTGATCACTGGCCAGTCGTACAGGAGTCCAGGTGGAATGAAAGACCAGAACCTAAAACCTGTAACTCAACAAGTGTCTGCACCCCAGGTGTCTAAATTCCTCAAGGTTTGTCCTATAACATGCATGCTCTTTGGTGTTGGCAGATTTATTTGATAGTATTATTTATGCTATTCTGGGGCTCTATTAGTTACAATTCATATTGCAAATGTCCATTTACTTTAGCCTAGGACTGCTCTAAGAAACTTTTCTAAATACTTGCATTTTTATGGGGAACTGAAAACACAAAGAGAATTTCCAAACCACAACACAAAAATTGCCACTAAAATATGGGCACTAAAAGACAAAAAGTTCTTAAGCATCATAACATTATTAAAAAAACTACAATGAGCCGGGCTCGGTGGCTCAGGCTGTAATCCCGCGCCTTTGGGAGGCTGAGGTGAGTGGATTGCATGAGCCCGCGGGTTCGAGACCCGCCTGGGCAAATTGGTGAGACCTCATCTCTACAATAAATAAAAAAATCAGCCGGGTGTGGCAGCGCGCACCTGTAGTTCCAGCTACTTGGAAGGCTGAGGCGGAAGGATCGCCGGAGCTCAGCAGGTCGAGGCTGTGGTGGCCGGGAGCGCCCACTGCACTCCAGTCTGGGCAACAGAGTGAGACTACAACTCAAAAAAAAAAAAACAGACTATAATGTATTCTGATCTTTATCATCATTGTAAAGTAACGCTGTTTGGGAAAACTAGACTCTGAAATATGACGAAGAGGCAAGACTGCCTTATCATTAGTTTAAGAGCGCAACTCACTCCATTCACAGTTGCTTGATTCAAGAGGAAGAGCCACGACAGCCTGGCCACACACTGCCTCCTCTTCCCACTTTGAAGCCTGCACTGTGGAGCACATCAGTTTTCTGGACTTTTGAAAATAAGGTCTCAGTCTTTGTTCTTCAGTGTTGCTTGATCCTCAATACTCTATTACTTAATCCACCCTTGACCCTTACATGTGACTAGTTCTCACAAGGAGCCACCATGCAATAGTACGTGCATTATTTCAATGGTACTAAAAGCAAAACCTGATTTTAAAGGAATCTTAGATAACTATATGTCATAGGAGGAAAGATAACAGATTTTTATTAAGTTCTCAATGTAATTTAAGAATCTTCAAGTAATTAGGGATAATTTATTGACTCATAAAAAATATTAGCTGTATTAAGAATGTTAATTCTATTAATTATTTTAATTATAATTATACATTTTCATTATTTAATTATGGCTGCCTGCAATACATATTTAATAAATTATAAAATAAATTGTAAGATATGTAATAAAAAGAATAATCACTTTAGTGAAAGGGATAGCTGGAATTGAAACTGAATATTTCTCTTCTGCTATCTTCTACACATACATATGATATTTTTATTTTTTATTTTTTTTGTTTTTATTTTTATTTTTATTTGAGTTGGAGTCTCACTCTGTCGCCCAGACTGGAGTGCAGTGGTCGTTCCTGGCCACCGCAGCCTCTACCTGCTGGGCTCCAGGGATCCTTCCGCCTCAGCCTTCCAAGTAGCTGGAACTACAGGTGCGCGCTACCACGCCTGGCTAATTTTTTGATTTATTG
>CAUYQG010045051.1:0-17682 GCA_963574415.1 Tarsius wallacei | reverse complement strand
ATTTAGGAAAAGTTAGGGCAGCCTGGTGTTTAGAGACTCTAAGTGCACGCACACATAGCAGTAAGGTGATAAGGCATTATGAAAGTTGGGTTTGCGGTCCATTTATGAGTGAAAACATATGGTACTCTGTTCTTTGTTTCTGTGATAAAAAGGGATTGGCAGTAGTGGGAAACTGTCAGGGGAGTGGGGATGGGATTGGCAGTTGAGGGAAACTGCTAGGGCAGGGAGGAGCATACCTCATCAACAAGGGTACCTGCATACTCAATGTTTGTATGCTTAACCCGGAATTGTACCCCACATCTTTATAATTTTCTAAAAAAAGTAACTGTGAAACAGGTTAAAACAAAGTGATTTGTGACATGAACCTCTCCTGAATAAAGACACACACAGAATAAAAAAAAATAAAAATAAAATAAAAAAGAAAGCTGGGTTTGCCAGGCACAGATCAGAGTGTTTTCATGGCTTAGGAGGGGCAGCACATATCACCACGTGTCCTCTTCATGTAGGTCAGCCTGCATCAAAAAGCACTGTGTAGTGACCCTTGATGATAATCTGTACTTTTTGTTGGATGGAAGAAGACAAATTGATGAGGAGGCTGAGGAGATTTAAAAGAAAAATTATTTGTTCAAGGAAAAGACTGGCAAGGAAGTGCCTAGTGGACAGGAAGCTTGTCTCAGGCTCACCTAGGGCTGACATCACTGTGAGATCCCGCTCCCAGATTCAGCTTCCCTTCCTTGCTGTGAGACAGGGAGAGCACATGATTCATGTGGTTTGTGGTAGGACCGAAGGGATAAACCACAGTGAGGAAGCCCAGTTCCCACACACGGGATGCTCCTGAGCCTAGTTTTCTCCCCTTCCTTCTAAAGCAGGCCAAGTCTCCTTCCAAATTAGGGTTACTCTCTACATCTGTGCGGCCCAACATGAAAATTGTAGGTAAACTCATGATTACTGAGACTGAGAGAATGGACACATTCATCCACTGAGAACTCCATGAAAAGACATGATATTCAGGCATGCTGTAGTATAACTTTTTTCCTTCAGTATTAGTGGTATAAGAGCCTTTCCAAAAATGCTGAATTACCCCAAGAACTAAATTGCCATGATCAGAGAGAGGCATTAAGAACTGTAGCTTTTAAGAGCATGGGCCAGGGTGGTGGTTCACACCTGTAATCCCAGCACTGTGGGAGACTGAGGTAGAAGGATTGCTTGAGCCCATGAGTTTTAGACCAGCCTGGGTAACATAGCAAGACCTCAGCTTTACAAAAAAAATTAGCTGGGCTTGGTGGCACAAGCCTGTAGTCTCAGCTACTTGGAATGTTGAGGCAGGAGGATCACTTAAACCCAGGAGTTTGAGGCTATGGTGAGTCATGATCATGCCACTACACTCCAGGCTGTGCAACAATGAGACCCTAATTTAAAAAAAAAAAGTGTAAAGTGTGATTCTGGTCTGTAATCTCAGGTATTCGGATAGGTGAGGTGGGAAGATTGCTTGAGGTCAAGAGTTCAAGACCAGACTGAACAACATAGTGAGAGCCAGTCTCTCAAAAAAAAGTAAATAGTTGAGCATGGTGGCTCACAACTGTGGTCCCAGAAGACTGAGGAAGGAGGATCCTTTGAATTTGGGAGTTTGAGGTTGCAGTGAGCTATGATCCCATCACTACATTCCAATCTAGGTAACAAAGCAGGAGTCCCTCTCTATATAATAAGTAAATAAATAAACAAATAAATAGAGTGAGCCTGATTACTTGCTTAACTCTAGCTCTGAATTTACTATGTATATGACCTTGAAAAAGCCACTTGCCTGCCTTTTGACTCAACTTCCCCAAGTGATAAAAATCCTAATTTCCACTTAGAGTTGTCATAGAGATAAAATTAATTCAGGTAACGTTCTTGGAATGGTGGCTGTTACACAGTAAATGCTGTCAATGTGCTTGCTCATACTATTGGTAAGGCTGAAGTGTGCAGAAAAACAAAGCCCAGCCCACTCCACCTGAAATCACACCCCAAAAATCCCTGAACTCTATAACATAGCTTCCAAACTTCTACTCTGTAAAGTCATGCTTATTCAGGATCCCCCTAGGACAGCCTAGAATCACCAATCAATTTCTGGTTTAGAAATAAAAACAGAAGTAAATTGAACTAGTATTATCTCCTAGGGATGCTCCTAGTGTTTAGTGAGAGGCAGCCTAGCTACTAAGGGGTTTGTGAAACATCAGTCAATAAGTCAATGTTTGTATAGTACAAGGGGGGGGGCCAAAAAAAGCAGAATTATTTTTTTGTAAGCACCTTGTAGTACAGACTTCCCCTGATAGGTAAATATTCTTGGAACCTATTCGCATAAGTATACCACCTAGCATTGTTGTGAATGGCTGCCTTAGGCTTCAGTGAATTTTTTTTTTATTGTTAGATTCTTTCAATACATTTGCCCATTTTATGATGGGTGATTTACTAATGCACTTGCCCACACTGCACTGAGTCCTCAGTAGTTTTTAATCCAAAACAGCATGACCCCGATGCTTCACCCTCCCTATTTACCTGATCTCACCCCAAGCTACTTTCATTTGTTTCTCTGGATGAAAAAATGTCCTCAAAGGGAAATGTTTTGTTGATGTGGGAGAGGTAAAACAAATAACAGCAGAAGCACTGAAAAGCATCAAAATTGATGAGATGAAAAACTGTTTTGAGTGGTGCAAAAAGTCTCGATAGTTGTATTGAATTAAACAGAAAGTACTTTTAAGGTGACTAAAGTTTAAATATGTAAGAATAAATACACAATTTGTATGAATAAATTCTGGGGGTGTTTTGGTATCCCCCCAGTATATACTATGGTTCAGGCAATGTATAGGGTTCTGATGACACACTAGCAATAAATAAATAAATAAATAAGTATATAAAGCAATTTTTTTACTCATGGAGCTTGCAGTTTAGTGACAAAGACAGATTTACAGAACAAATAATATGCTAGGGTGAATTTTTGGAAAGGAGAAGCATAAAGTACTATAGAGCAAATAACAAGGGTATTCTACCTTTCCAGGGGAACTATTATGGATATTTAATCTGAGGTGACAAAAGCACTAAGAACTAACTGAGGAATTGCATTCTTTCCAGACCAAAGGAATGCCATATGGAAAGGGTCTAGTCAAGAAAACGAGTTCTGGGGAACACCTGAAAGTCCATGGAGTGAAGGGGACTGTCAGCAGAAGTGGGCAGACCAGCATAAAGTGAAACCCCCCAGCCAAGTCCCAGGTCTCCCACTGGGCTGCAAGTCACCTTCTCAGCTTCCTGGTCTCTTTGACTCTGGGTTGCCTCATTTCTAGGTTTATTTTCACATTCTTATCAATACTCCCTTTAAGGATAGAAAAATACATCTCATGGAATATTTCTATGAAACATTAGTGAAACAAAAGTTTGTGAATCTTGTGATTTATAAGTAACAGAAGATCACAAACTTTTTAATTTTCTTTTTTTATGTCAATATTTTTTATTCTGATATTGTGGGGTACAGTTAAGGGTTAGGTATACAAATATGCTTCGTTCAGGCACCCTTGTTGATAAGGGGTGTTTCCCCACCCCCAGACAGATATTGCTACCGTTAATCCCACCTCCCTTCCCCCCCCAATAGTTTCCCACCACTGTCAGTCCTTTTCTTGTAGTATTATGATGGATGTTCAAGGTTCACTATATGAGTGAGAACATGCGATACTCAGATCGTTGTTTTTGTGAGAGGTCCCTCAGTATTATAGACTCTAGTTCCATCCAGGTTGCTGCAAAATTCATGATTTTGTTCTTTTTATGGCTGCGTAATATGCCATCGTATATATGTACCACATTTTTCTAATCCAGTCCTCTTTTGATGGAGAGCATGGTTGCTTCCAGGTTCTTGCTATTGTGAACAATGCTGCGATAAACATGTGTGCAGGTATCTTTCTTATAGAGTGATTTGAGTTCTTCAGCGTATATTCCCAGTAGGGGAATTGCGGGGTAATATGGCAGGCCAATATTTAGAGCTTTTAGGAATCGCCACACTGTTTTCCACAGAGGTTGCACTAGTTTACACTCCCACAACAGTGTAGAAGTGTTCCCTTTTCACCACACCCTCTCCAGCAACTGTTATTGAGTTATTGATAATTGCCATTCTGACTGGAGTTAGGTGGTATCTCAGTGTGGTTTTGATTTGCATCTCCCTGATGATTAGTGAGGTTGAACTTTTCTTCATGTGTCTATTGGCTGCTCGGATGTCTTCCTTTGGGAAGTGTCTGTTCATATCTTTTGCCCACTTTGTAATGGGGTTGTTTGCTTTTTTCTTTTCAGCACGTTTGAGTTCCTTGTAGATTCTAGATGTTAGACCTTTGTCAGATATACAGTTGACAAATACTTTTTCCCAGTCTGTGGGCTGTCTCCCTGCTCTCTTGATGGTTTCTTTGGCCTTGCAGAAGCTTGTCAGTTTAATGAGGTCCCACTTGTCTATCTCTTATGGCATGGACATCTGGGGTTTTGATGAGGAATTGGTTGCCCACTCTGATTCCCATAAGGGTGTTTCCTGTGTTTTATAAAGGACATTTGCTTTAGGAACTTTTTCCCAATCCTTACCCTAGACCAAGTTCCCTGCAGGTATTCCCCCATGGTGCAGGTGAGCCTTTCTGTCTCTTGGCTCCCCTCATCCTGTTGCTCATCTCTCCTGCCGGGTCACAGGTTCTGTAACTGCAGGGACTGAGTTGGATCTACTCAACAGCATTTTTTTTTTAGTCAGAGTCTCACTCCGCCACCCAGGCTGGAGTGCAGTGGTACACTCACAGCCAACCCAGCATTGACCTGCTGGGTTCAGGTAATCCTTCTGCCTTAGTCTTCCAAGTAGTAAGAACTACAGGTGTGCACTACCATACTCAACTAATTTTTTTATATATTGTAGAAATGAGATCTCACCAAGTTGCTGAGTCTGGTCTCGAACCCCTGGGCTCAGGGAATCCTCTTGCCTCAGCCTCCCAAAGTGCTGGGATTACAAGCTTGAGTCACTGCACCCAGTCAATAGCATTTTTTTTATCTCCCACATTCTTGTCTGGGTAAAGGAGGTGACTATAAATATGTGTTGAATGTGCCAGATATTGTAACAAGCAGTGTAAATATACAGATGAATAAAGATTATTTTTCTTTAGGAACTATGAGACTATTAAGAAAAAATCGTGCCATGTCTGATCTTTGGAACACTGGGAACAACACCAATAAGTTTATCATTTTGATAACATTCCATTAGGTAAGACTTCATTCATTTAATATGTCAAACACTTAGACAAAGGAAATGCTCAGGTAGAAAAACTAAGAGACTCTAAAGTCATGATGTGCTTAGGAGCTTCACAATGCTGTGCAAGAAATTAATACACCAGACCAGCATGTTGAAAGAATGATCATCTTCCTACCTCTACCCAGGACTATTCCATGCTCATCTTCCCACTGCCAACAGTTCAAATATCAGTCTTCAGTCTAGCATTCAAAATTATTTACAAAAGGGCACCTCTCTGCCACATCCAACCTTGTTTTTCAGGATTCATGATCCTGATATTATCACACAGCCTAATTAATTTACATATCATCCCCTTAACACACAAACATCAATCCCATGTCTGTTTCTCTGCCTGTCATACAAAAATTTTGTGCTAGCTAGATTTTATTTTGATGTAAGAAGTGATATAAATATCAAAAATTTTTTCCCCCAAGTATCTAAATAGTCTTTTTTTAAAAATCTCTTCCTCAGGAATTTTAAATGCCCTTTTCAATACATTTTACTTACTTATTTATTTATTTTTAATTTTAATTTTAATTATAAAGATGTGGGGTACATTTCAGGATTAGGTATACAAACATTGATCATCACCATACACAAAAATTAACTCTAAATGGATCAAAGGC
Source organism: Tarsius wallacei (assembly GCA_963574415.1). Classification (NCBI taxonomy): domain Eukaryota; kingdom Metazoa; phylum Chordata; class Mammalia; order Primates; family Tarsiidae; genus Tarsius; species Tarsius wallacei. The sequence continues at coordinate 11,778 of CAUYQG010045051.1, read as the reverse complement.
CTGAATGTAAAACCTCGAACTATAAGAATTTTAGAAAGCGCAGGAGACACCCTTATGAAAATTGGAACTGGGAGCCAATTCCTATTCAGAACCCTAAAGGCCAATACTTTAAGACATAAAATAGACAAGTGGGACTCATCAAATTAATGAGCTTCTGCAAAGCAAAAGAAACCACCAAGAGAGCAGGGAGACAGCCCACAGAATGGGAAAACATATTTGCCAACTGTTTATCCAACAGAGGCCTAACATCTAGGATCTACAAGGAACTCAAATGTGCCGAAAGGAAAAAACAGACAGCCCCTTTAAAAAGTGGGCAAAAGACATGAATAGACTTCTCAAAAGAAGATATACAGGCAGCCAACAGACACATGAAAAAGTCCTCAGCCTCACTCATCATCAGAGAAATGCAAATCAAAACCATACTGAGATACCACCTAAACTCTGTTGTTTTTTTATTAATGGCCATCATTAATAAAACAACAACAGATGCTGGAGAGGATGTGGAGAAAAAGGAATGCTTCTACACTGCTGGTGGGAAAGCAAACTGATGCAGCCCCTTTGGAAGACAGTGTGGCGATTCCTGAAAGAACCAGAAATTGACCTTCCATATGATCAATACATTTTAAATTCTCCCTTTGAATCTATGTCTACTTCTAGGTGTTCCATTTTGTTCTGTGTATAATTTATCTCCTTTGGCATAAGCTACAAAATGTTTTAGTTGCTATAGCTCTCAAACTCTTTACACCTGTGACACTATCCCTTACTGAGGGTCTTTGGGATTGTTAATCAGAAACGTTCTTTACATCAGAATTAACTAGATAATCACGTGTAATCTCATTTGGTTCAACTACAGCAAGGGTTGCATTTAGAATCCTTACTTTTCCACCTCTAGATAGTAAACTTACATGCAAACTCTGCATTTTGTTTTTTCTTGTATTCCCCCCATAGGCTCCATGCTCTATGAGGAGGCTTGATGTCTAACTGCTGAAAGACTGAAAAGCTACTCATAGAAGTGTTCAGATCAAAGACATAATATTTCCTTTGTATAAAAATATAATTGTCTTAATGCAAAATGAGATAAACAGGATAACTGGGAGGAATCTCAATCTCAGCAGGAAATAAATGAAGTAGGCTCACAGAGCAAAGCAGTAAGCAGAGGGATGTGGGTTGGGAGATGCCAGCCCGGAGCCTTTTATCCTATCATGGTGGAGTGCTGCTTGATCCGCAGCTGCTCTGGTGCTCTCTCAAAAACCCTCTGAGGCTGGCTCCCAGCACCGGTCATTTCAGAAGAGAGATTCGCCTGTTCTTTGGGGAGAAAAAAAGAAATAAAAAAAACCCTCTGGTCCCACCAGTGTTACCCAAGATTATAAGATTACTTATCTTCACATAAAGCTTGTCCTCAGAGACTGTAAACCTATTGCATCACCTGTAAACAGACTTCTGATTCCCCCTTGGACTCTCAAGGCAGGAGCCCAAGTTCCAAAGAGCAACTCCAACACTTCTCATCTGTGTGACCTTGTGGTACTTCCCTTTTCTATCAACAGTGTCATTGTGATAATTAAGTAGGCTAATCTTGCTAAGCACTCAGAACAGTCAAAGGCTATTTTTTTCTTCAGTGAATCATTACTACCTAGCCCATGTCTAGGATGATGATGATCATTGATTTTTAAAAATAAAAAAAATTATATTTTGATTTTAAACAGTGCTCAAGTTCACAGAGATAAAAGTGGGAAATATTTATCAGGAACTCACTTACCTTTTTTTGTGCCCAATAATACCTCCTGTGCAGAAACCCACAGTATAAGAAACTCAATATGTTTTTTTTCCCCATGTTTTTCTTCTGTTTCAATTTAAATAGAAATAAAAAATTATCCCACTGACACTTTACTTTGTTATTTTGAAATTACAGTTCTGTATTAGTTACCTATTTCTGCTGTAACAAATTACCACAAATGTAGTGCTTTAAAGCAACACAATTTTGTTCTCTGACAGTTGGGGAGGTTAGAACTCCAAATTTAGTTTCACTGAGCAATGTTAAGGTGTTAGTGGGCGACTTCCTATTGGAGGTTCTGAGGGTCCTTTTTCAGCTTGTAGGGGACACCCTGCATTTCTTGGCTCATAGCCCCTTCCTCCCTTGAAAGCACATCATTCCAATCTGCTCCCATCAACATATCACCTTCTCCCTGACTCCAAGGACTCCTGGTACCCACCTATAGCATCACTTGGGATTATCTCAAGCCCATCATAATAATCTTCCTATTGAAAGAGACTTAACTTCATCAGTGTGATTAAGTTAGAGAGTCTTTTGCCATATAAGTTAACACTCACAGTTCTGGAGATTAGGGCATGGACATATCTGGGGATACCATTATTCAGCCTACTACAAATTCCAAAATAGAATTTTTTAGAATATATACATTGTTACAATTACTGATAGAGGCACTAAAATTAAACAAATGCTTCCCTTGGTCATAAAATGTAATACAAATTAAAGAGGCAGACACCAAGATCAGCTCCAGTGAAGCCATTCCCCTCCACAGTGCATTCCTGGCTCCCTGCCTAACCTCACCTACTGTGGTCATTCCCTGCCTCCCACCAGCTCCCAAACCTCCACATAAATACTTTTCTTCTACACCAGTTTTCCTTCTCATACTGTACTCTTTTTACTCCTGCCAGCCTACATTGTTCATTCTTTAAATTCCCATACTATGTTGTTCATATCTCCTTTATGACATTGTGTTCCTGTTTATTTTACTGCTTTCTTCGAAGAATAGGTACAAATCTTGATTCATTACCTTTTCCGAGAGATTAACATGATACTTGTACTTAGCATGTGCTCAATGAGCATTTGTTGTATTATCTCCTATCATATCACCTTAATGTGTGAAACATAAAGACATAAAGAAGATACAGTAACCCCCCCCATCAGGGGTTTTTCTTTCCATGATTTCAGTTATCTTGGGTCAAGTGCAGTCTGAAAATAGGTGAGTACCATACAATATGATATTTTGAGCACATTCATATAACTTTTATTATAGTATATTGTTATAAAGGTTCTACTTTATTTTTAGCTATTGTTGCTAATCTCTTACTGTGGCTAATTTATAAATTAAACTTTATCATAGATATGTATATGTATAGTCATATACCATACAACATTTCTGTCAGTGATGAACTGCAGACACTAAAGTAATCCCTTAAGTTTATAACGGAGCTGAAAAATTCCTATGGGCTACAGACGTCACAGTCATCCTAACATCGTAGTGCAATGCATTACTCATAAGTTTGTGGTAATGCTGCTGTAAACAGACCTACTACAATGCCATTATAGCACAAACAACTATGTACAGTATAGAATATTTGGTAATGATGATCAACTACATTACTGGTTTATGTATGTACTAAACTCTAGTATTGTTTTAGAGTGTACTCCTTCTAATTATTAAAAATAAAAAAGTGGCGGGGTGTGGTGGCTTATGCTTATAATCCTAGCACTTTGGGAGACCAAGGTGAGAGAATTGCATGAGTTTATGGGTTTGAGAGCTGCCCAGGCAACTTGGCAAGACCTCATCTCTACAATAAATCAAAAAATTAGCTGGGTGTGGTGGTGCATGCCTGTAGTTCCAGCTACTTGGAAGACTGAGGTGGAAGGATTGCCTGAGCCCAGCGGGTCAAGGCTGCGGTGGCCATGAGCAGTGTGCTACTACACTCCAGCCTGGGCTACAGAGCGAGACTCTGACTAAAAATAAATTAATAATTAAAAAATAAAAAAAGTTAACTGCTTCAGGCAGGTTCTTTTGGAGATATTCCAGAAGAAAACATTGCTATCTGGGAGGTGACAGCTCCATGCTAGTTATTGCCCCTGAAGAGCTTCCAGTGGGACAAGCTGTGGAGGAGGAAGACAGTGATATTGGTGATCCTGAACCTGTGCAGCCCTAAAATAATGTGTATGCTTGTGTCTTGGTTTTTAGCAAAAAGTTTAAAAAGTAAATTTAAAATAGAAAAAATCTTATAGAGTAAGAATATAAAGAAAATATTTTTGTACCGCTAGATATATTTGTGTACAGCTAGATATGTTTGTGTTCTAAAGTAAGTGTTATTACAAAGCAGCCAAAAAAGTTTAGAAGTTCATAAAATAAAAAAGTTACTGCAAGCTAATATTAATTTATTGTTGTTATTATTACTTTTTACTCTTGTTTCTTGTTTCTTTTTCTTTTCCTTATTTTAACTTTTATTCTAGATTTAAGGGATACACATGCAGGTTTGTTACATGGGTGTATTGCATGATGGTGACATTACAGAAACAATGAATGGAGTATCATATGTTCTCATTCATAAGCAGACCTTGAAAAATTATAATACTATAAGAAAACATTAGACAGTAATGGGAAACTGTTGGGGGGGTGGGACTGGCAGTTGAGGAAAACTGCTAGGGGAGGGAGGGGCATACCTCATCAACAAGGGTACCTGCATAATCAGTGTTTGTATACCTAATCCTGAATTGTACCCACATCTTTATAATAAAAAAATAAAAATAAAAATAAAAATAAACCATCCATTGGGTTCCACACTCACCATTTGCGTGACCAACTCAATTTATTATTAAGAAAATAACTTTTAAAAATAAATTTGTTGTAGCCCAGGTTTTCAATATTTATAACATCGACAGTAGTGTACAGTAAAGTCCTAGGCCTTCACATTCACTCACCACTCATTCACTGACTCACCCAGAGCAGCTACCATTCCAGCAAGCTCCATTCATGGCAAGGGGGGATAATACATGTGCCATTTTTATCTTTTATACCATATTTTATAGTACCTTTAGATACACAACTACTTGTCATTGTGTTACAGTTGTTTATTTATTCAGTATAGTCACATGATATATAGGGTTGTAGCCTAGGAGCAGGAGGCTAGACCATGTAGCCTAGGTATGAGTAGGCTAGACCATCTAGGTTTGTGTAAGTACAGTCTGTGACGTATGCACAATGACAAAATTATCTGATGATCTATTTCTCAAAACTTGTCCCCATCAAGTTATACATGACAGTATATAAATATATGTCTATATATTTATATGGAGGAACTCCAAAAATGGAATTTATTTATTTAAAAGTTGTGAATTTTCCATACATGTTTAAACTTCAGTCACCTACAAAGTACTCTCCATTAGATGCAATGCACATATCTAGGCACTTTTTCTACTGTTTCCAAAAAACAGTTTTTGAGCTAGTAAATTTTGATGCTTTTTAGTGCTTCTGCTGTTTTTTGTTTCATCTTTTCCACAGTGGCAAAATGTTTCCTTTTGAGAATTTTTTCTTCTGGAGAAACTAAAGAAAGTCACTCAGGGTGAGATTGAGTGAATAGAGAGGGTGAGACATGGGGATGGTGCTTTTTTTTTGTCAAAAACTGCTGAACACTCAGCGTAGTATGGACGGGTACATTGTCATGTAAAAGAACCAGTCACCTGTTTGCCACAACTCAGGATATTTCTTCCACAAATGGTGACACAACCTTCTCAAAACTTCCAGATAAAAACATTGGTTGACCATTTGATCCAGAGGAGCAAATTATGAATACACAATCCCTCTCACATCAATGAAAAAAATGATCATTGTTTTCACATTTGATTTCACTTGTCATGGTTTTTGGGGTCATGGAGCAGTGGCAGTTTTCCATTGGCTAGGTTGCTATTTCATTTCAGGACTGTAACCACAGCACCAAGATTCATTTCTGGTTATGACTTTGGAAAAAAAGTCAGAGTCAGCCTCCAACTTCTCCTTCAAAGCATGGTACAAAGTCAAGCAATTGTCTCTTTGTTTAGGAATGAGCAAAGAGGCATGCATTTTGCTGAAACTCATTTCATGCCCAAATTTTCAGATAAAAGTCACTGACAGGAACTCCATAACACCACAGTCAACTCCACAGTTCATCAATAGTCCAACAGTGGTCTTCCAAGATGACTTGATGAATTCTTACCACATTTTCTTTAAAGGATGCCTGGAACAAGGCTGATTATCATTCAACATTTCACCTCATCTAAAACAGGAAATCCATTCATAAACGTGTTTTACTCAGATCAGTGTTTTTGTAAGCTCTCTGTAGCATAACAACTATTTCCATCACATTTTTCCCCAACAGAAAACAAAATTTCACTGCCGCAAGTTGTTTGTGTAAATCACCCTTCATGAAATGGGCACACACGTTGAAAGAATCTCCAAAAAAAAGTTAACTGAAACCATATGCAGCGTCTCACAGCAATACTACATTGTACACTGATGATGATGTGTTCCTAAAACACTTACCTAGAGAGGAAAGCTGATACTGCAAGTGACCTGCCCTCCAAAACATAATTCTGGTTTTTTTGGGGTGGATCTCCCTGAGATAGATAGATAGATAGATAGATAGATAGATAGATAGATAGATAGATAGAGATAGAGATAGATAGATAGAGATATAGATATAGTTTGGTGCTATCTGAGGTCCTAAGCATCCATTGGGGTCTTGGAACTATTTTCTGCTTATAAGGGGAGGGTACTGTAATTCCCTCTTCTGGCCATGATTAAGTAACAGGAATCAGACTTGATCTTCCAACTTAAACTAGAAAACTGGAAAACCACACAAGAAACATCAATATTCAGACAATGGACAACAGGCGTACGAGGTGATGATCTCTGAGAGAAGGGGTTCAAGTGGGAGATACTTTCTGAGCTTCTGGGCAAGAGTCTGACAGTTTGGCTTAGTTGAGAAGTCAGAGATCTGAGTCCAAACATGTCATCCTAGGACAATGTGAGTGGAATACACATGACAGCACCAGAAAGGAGGCTGTGCATAGAGAAAACTCCTCAGATTTGCAGACTTTAATGAAACTCCCCTCAAATCCTCAGCTGAGAAATGATCTATAAGAGGAAACACTCAAGACAGGGGAACAAACAGCCAGACAGCAGGAGGCTGGGAAGAGTTGGAGTTTCCACCGGCCAGAGTAGAAAGACTTCTTAAAATCTGAACAAAATCTTCAGAAGAGAATTACTCTAAGAATGGGCTAACCTCTGTGTAACACTAACACAGATCTGCAGGTATATACTACTATGGGTCTTTTTTCCCTCTACTGACATACAAGCTCTCCTAAGCGGGGACCTTAATTATTTTTCAACTTTCTACCATACAGCCAGGTATCTGGCACTAGTAGCCTAAAATAAATATTTAATAGATTTTTTTAAAAAGAATGAGACTAAATTAGCCCTCAACAAAAGACCATTCTAAAGTCTTTTGACAAAGCTTACAAGTAAACTGTTAAAAAATGTAATTGATCATAAATAACTGATCTCCAGAACTAAGTCCAACACTATTTAAAGAAATGCAACAAAATCCAGCCCCAAACACCATCCACAATGGCCAAAAATGGCCAGCATCAATAAAAACTTACCAGGCATTGAAGAAATGGGGAAATATGGGCCACAACCAGGAGATAAATTAATTATAAGGAATCGATTCAGAAGTGGCCAAGATGATGGAATTATCTCCATCATTTATTATCTAGGATGTTAAAATAAGTATTATAAACATGTTTCTTATGCTCAAAATTTTTGAGAAGATGTGAACATAATTTAGTGAGAAAATGGAGTATATAAAAAGATGTGTAGAATTTCTGGAGATGAAAAAATACAACATCTGAAATGAAAAAAAAACTGGATGGGTATAAAGAATACAGTTGCAATAGTTTCTCAGTGTGTCATTCTAGCCATAAACTATACATAGTTGGACCTTCTTTGTTCACAAAGACAAAAGCACTTCAGTGACTCAACATGTAAAAAAAAAGCACATTGTTAATGGTATTTTTTAAGCTGGATGGTCTAGGCCATGACTGTGCCATGAAACCAAAGCAAGTTCCAATTTCAGGGACACTGATGCTATATATGATTGAGGCACATCTGACTGTGCACGTCAGAATCCATGGATTTAATTAAAGTTATGGTGTGAACAAAGAGTGTTCATTAAATAAGAAGAATTTGGTCTTGGCAAATGATATTTGCATCAATTTGCTTAATTAAATCAGTACCTTTAAAACTATTTGTAAAGCATAGGATTAAAGGGCTGAATTTCAAAGAATTTAGCAGAAGCCACAATCACGGTTTCAAACAAATCATTTGTAAGAAATTGTAGGCTGAAAATAGCAATTAGCAGCCAACAGAAAAAAAATTAGTGATCATTTCTATCAATTGAATCACCATGTATAATATGACTTGGCTTGAATCACTGTTAACTTATCCCTCACCAAATTTTTCAGAGTGGAAGCAAACTGCCCCTCTTTATTTCATAATTAGATTTCAACTCAAAATTAATCCCAGATGCAAAAATATTCTGTCATTTTGGCATTAAGGGAAGAGGAACAGAGGAGACAGGATTGGTAAAGCTCAGTCTTAGACTCACCTCTGCCTCCATACACATATATATTTTAATATATATTATATTTTTTTAAGTAAATGCCAGCCCTGGATATATGGAATCAGTCCAGAGCCACTGACTTTGTAAATCAACTTTCAGTTAATGTTATAATTGAACAGTCAAGTGAAAATTCATTTTATTTCATTTTATTTATCTCAAAACAAATAATCAGTAGCTCTTCCATTTCTCTTCCTGAAAGAGAAAAGAAATCTTTGAGGGAAAAAAAAACAATTCCAAGAAAAAGATAACTTTTTTTAGTTTAAAATAAAGGATATTATCTTATTTATGCCAAAACTTGTTTCAGGAATATTCAGAGCATGGGTAATCAGCCTTGCCATTATCTGGCAGCCTCCTACCTAAATAGTCTCTTAATCAGTCCCTTGGAGTTTTGTTCATGTTTGTAGGGCCCTGAGATGCCCCATATCCTGATGTCTCTCCTGATTCAAAGAGTGAAAGTGTCAAGTAAATCATGATGCATCTCCATTTTTAAAAATATTGTACATATACCCATTATCCCCACTACTCTCTCCACTTACTGTTCCCCAGGTAAGACAGCCATATAGTAGCCATTCAGACACTAATACAAAAATTCTCCTCCTCCAAGTGTAAAGCATGAAGCAGAGTAACTATTAGTATAATGAGTAACCTTAAATCGAAACTGAAACCTCAACAAATGTCTCCCAAAAAGGAGAACTGGATTTAGACCTTACAGATTACCACATTTTCCAAAGATGTTCATTGAATTCTTGGAGAATATTCTTTATGCCTTCCTAGTTGCACTAGAATAAAAGCCTTGTGTGGTTCCTGATCGTGAGTGTTTTGGTGGGTTTGTTGGGGGAAAAGAGTGACTGGGAGGCACAAAGTAACCGGGATCGACATTAGTTTCACATGAATATCACCTGTCGCTGCTCTGGATCCATATTGAAACAAGGACCTATAGTATATGTACTGAGTCCTGCTGAACACAGTTTTCTAGACAAATGAATACGAGGTAGAATTGCACTTGTTAACTGCATCAAAATAACAGCTAGTAAGGAACATTTGAGATCCTATTTTAAATGTGGATGTTTTACATCTGGCTGAATATCTCCACTTGAGTAATCAGTGGGCCATTTAAACACCATAAATCCAATTTCAACTCTGGATTCACATGCTACCCCCACTCCAAATCTGATCCTCCACGTTTCCCCTCCAGGAAATGTAGTTGCAGTGTTCCAAAACTCCAAGTCTTTTTTTTTTTCCTCTTCCTCACACCTCACATCCAGTGAGTGGCGAATCCCGATGTCGGCCTTCAAAGTACAACATACTCCCACCAATTCAGAGCCTCTGGGAGGTCACCGGATCTAGGATCGTCTCCAGCGTGCTCTGCCTTTGTCCTCCCACCCCGTACCCTACCTTCCCCACCACCATCCCCCTCTACACAGAGCTTGAAGACACTGTCCAAGGGGGGGCCACCCCGTGCCTGCTCTCTGCCACCTCCCCAGACTGGCAGTGTCATTCTGTGCGGCCTAGCTGAACACTGCTCAGTGTGCTCTCCGCCTCTGGACCTGGCCACTGTCCCAGGCAGGGTGTCCACAGCTGCAGCCCTGCCCTATCTTCTCCGGTGCCTGTACCTATTCTGGACCCATGGTGCCACATGACAAGCCCCAGAGGTAACTATTTTCCATGAGGTGCTTGCTCATCACCGACTGAGGGCACATACACACTTTATTTCTTGTCCTTTCCCTTGTGGACGCTCAAGTAAGCTCCACTAGAGCAGGAGCTTTATTTTGCTCACTGCACCTAAAAAGCCATCTAGCACGTAATAACTGTTAATAAAGATTTGCTAAAAGAAAGATGCTCTTGGCCCTGTGTTAGCTAGATAAAGGGTGTATCCTGAGTGCACACCCAGGGCACCAGATTGCGGGCTAATTTTTCCACTCTGTGTTCAGCATGCTTTCAAAGGACCCCCCACTAGATCTAGCTGCTAAAATGACTAAAACACATTGTGACTGAGCATTTAGCAAAGTGATACTCAAAAATCAACCCAAAACCTGAATTCAGAAGCTAGAGTAGTGCCTCTCACAGTAACCAGTCATTTTTCTGTGTTGAATGTTCTCATGTAGTACCAAGGAGTTTAGATCATGATGGACTCTTAGAACACAGTATACGTTGTGTCTCAATGCACATTCCACACAATGTCTGTTCTGAGGGTTCTTTTGAGTCTTGTGTGTAAAAGAATGATCCAGGGTCTATATGTTTGGGAAGTGTGAGAGCAATTCTTCATTGTGAACTTAACGTCTTACCTGGGCAATGTATCACAGAAATATATAAGGACGGATTTCCTCCAATGTCTACTCTTGCATATGATGTGTTTACAAATGCCAAACTAAGGCAGCAAATCAGTAGACCAGCACATATAATTGGACCAGGGATGGTCACCCTCCTGCCCAGCATACTCTCCACACACCCCTGTGATTTCAAGCAGAAATTCATAGAGCAGCTCCATTCATGTATCCAGTAGTTACTGAATGCCATATATTTAATTCACTACATGAATAGATATTAGGCCAGACGCTGAACTAAATAGGTAAAAACCCCTATGCTCACAATGCTTGCATGCTAGTGGCAAGATATCCCTAAGCAAGACAAAAAGATGAAATATGCAATATGTGAGGCCATGTGACTACTAAGAAAAAGGGAATAGGACATGAGTGTGTGCATGCACATGTGTGGTGTGGTGTGGGTGTAGGAGGTGTGTTTGTATGTGTGTCTGATATGGGGGTAACAATACCCAGATTCTGGGCCTAAAACACTTAAGAATGAAATTAGCATTTACTAAATAGCAACACCAACAAAATTTCCCCAAAACCCACAAAGACATGGTCACTAAACAGCATGACGCTGAACAACGACTGGGTCAACACTGAAATCAAAGAAGAATTGAAAGATTCCTGGAAACAAATGAAAATGAAGAAACATCTTACCAAAACCTCTGGAATGCCATGAAATCAGTTTTAAGAGGAGAATTTATATCTCTATGAGCACACATCAAGAAAATGAATGCCGGGCTCGGTGGCTCAGCCTGTAATCCCGCGCCTTTGGGAGGCTGAGGTGAGTGGATTGCCTGAGCCCGCGGGTTCGAGACCCGCCTGGGCAAGTGAGACCTTATCTCTACAATAAATCAAAAAATTGGCCGGGTGTGGTAGCACGCGCCTGTAGTTCCAGCAACTTGGAAGGCTGAGGCGGAAGGATCGCCGGAGCCCAGCAGGTCGAGGCTGCGGTGGCCGGGAGCGGCCACTGCACTCCAGTCTGGGCGACAGAGTGAGACTCCAACTCAAAAAAAAAAAAAGA
>CAUYQG010045045.1:0-15923 GCA_963574415.1 Tarsius wallacei | reverse complement strand
GAGGGGAGTTCAGCCGTTGGGTCGTGCGATCTCCCAGCCACGGCAGCCTCTACCTGCTGGGCTCAGCCGATCCTTCCGCCTCAGCCTTCCAAGTAGCTGGAACCACAGGCGTGCACTACCAGTCTGGCTAATTTTTTAAATTATTGTAGAGATGAGGTCTCGCTAGGTAGCCCAGGCTGGTCTTGAACCCCTGGACTCAGGCAATCCTCTTGCCTCCACTCCCCCAAGTGCTGGGATTACAGACGTGAGTCACCACACCCAGCCAAAGGATGACTATAGTCATTTCTATAAAGTGACTTTCTATTAGGAAGTTTAAAAATCTACTCTATGAGAACACTATAATTATTCCCCCCAAAACCTCTACATATGCACATAAGTGACAGCAAGAGGCAGAATATTCTAGAGTTTTGTCTTAACTTTGACTCCTTACTTAATAAGAAAGATATTTTAATGCAAAAAAAGGAGGTGAGTTGTTTATATCTTAATAGTTACCTGGGATTAGCAGCTTTCAGGTCACAGAAATGAGTGAGTAAAGTCCTTACAACATCATTGCAGACAACTTTTACCACATCCACATGACTCAGTCTGTGATGCAGCTGTCTGGCAATTTCCCAAAAGTCTTCTGAGAGTAGATGATAAAGCTGTCCCTCATCTCTGCTGAGGTTTCCATACCAGGATAGAATGTAGTCTCTGTAACTATAGTCGAACACTACCAGGAAAAAACAAAGCAATAAGTTAAACAAATGAAAGAATCAAACGCCAAGACAGCATGACTGGAAAATGGCTACATACTGTTTAACAGTCATTGTTTGAAACATGAAGACAACACAAAAGGTAGTCTTTTAAAATGAAAGATTCTCATCTAACTAGAATGTTTGAGTATGGCGATCACAAGTCCTGGATTTTCTCAGCCTTATTTTAAAATATTCCATCTTGGTACCAAACTACCTAAATTTATGTACACTCTTAAAAATACAGAACATCTTACACCACGGCAACACACTTATGAAGCGTGCCAGTCATCAATCTATTGCCTCTGGGTCTCGCCTTCTTTGTCTACCGGCTAGAGCTATGCTGTCCAACACAGTAATCATAGACAATGTGGCGACTGAGCACCCAAAATATGGCTAGTCCAAATTGAGATTGCTGAAAGAATAAAATATACACCAGATTGCAAAGCTTGGCATGAAAAATTACAAAATATTTCATTTTAATTTAGTGATTACATATTTTAATAATATTATTGCCTCTTTGCTCCAAGTTCAGCCTTTTTGCCTTGCTTTATGATACTGAAGTTGGACCCTGCAAAGCATCTGTTCTCTGCACACTAGCATAATATAAAGTCTGTCAGTGGAGCATGTTGGAGAGATAATGGAGTAGGAAAGTGCTTCATTTGCTGGCTCCTGTGTGTTCTTCTGATTTGTTCTTGCCACTTGCAGCAAACAGCAGCAGGCATGGTACCTGGTGGTGCTCACCCAGGAAGTTTCAAGAGTATCCCCAGGGCAGCTTCTCAGAGAATTCTGCTGACATCCTCTGGGTGGCTTCCCCTAGCCTGTGATATCTACCTAAACTTCATCAAGTGGATCAAAGTCACATTCTCTCCAATATCGCCTAGATCACAATCCTGGGGTAAGGAAGGAAACTTCTTGCAAATTTATTCTCCCCTAAAGAGCTTTGCTTCAGCCATAAAGGTAGTGATTGCTTCTGCCATCTGCTTTTCCTATATTCTTTTGAGTTCTCTTTACACCCTTTAATAGTTAATCCCGTGTTACAAGTTAATAATTCTTTACATTTTAACTTTCCCTGCTTAATTACTGTGTTGCTTCTATCTCCTAACGAAACCCCAAATAATGCAAGACCAGCGTCAGATATCACACTAAGCTCAACCTCTTCTAGTCTTTATTTTCTCAATTCTGGATCAATTCTATGCCCTGGAGTTAGAAAACCCTAGCTATACACCAGTGCTATCTAATAGGAATATAAAAACCATACACATAAGTCTTTCCATGAGTCACATTAAAAAAAGAAACAGGCAAAAATGATTTTAATAATATATTTCATTTAACAAAATATGATTTCAATATGTAATCACTAAATTAAAATGAAATATTTTGCAATTTTTCATGCCAAGCTTTGCAATCTGGTGTATATTTTATTCTTTCAGCAATCTCAATTTGGACTAGCCATATTTTGGGTGCTCAGTTGCCACATTGTCTATGATTACTGTGTTGGACAGCACAGCTCTAGCCGGTAGACAAAGAAGGTGAAACCAATGCGTTCTTTGCAAGAAATCAGGTCTTCTGAAAAATAAAGTTACTGAGCTTAAGTGGTGACTCCCCCAGGGCCCTAAAGCGGGGGAAAAAAAACATTAAGCCACCAATCTTGTTCCAGCTCAAGGTTACCAGAGTTTTGTTTTGTTTTTAATCACTTTTTTTATTTCTCAAAGTTTTTTTCTTTCATTTTTAAACTCTGTTTGTTTTGGTTTAATTTCAGATGTGAAAATACATCATTCCAGATAAATTTATCCTCCTGCTTTTCTTTGTTTGTCTGCCTACTAATTTGTCCCCAGGAATCCTGAGTGAAAAAATGTAACTTGTGAACCAGATCTACTTCACAAATGGCATTCAAATGACTAACCTATAATTCTCAAATGATCTTTAGCCTAGGATTTGGTGCACATTGTATTCATCTTGGTCACTACATACTAACTGCGAGGCTTAAGAATTAACAAATTTAGGTGGGTTTTGGGGGGAGTAGGAAATGGGAGGGAGAGCCATATTTCTTAGAAAACTGAATGGCAAATGAAACCTGGAGCTTAAGTTATTGTCAACTGTGTATCTGACAAAGGCCTAACATCTAGAATCTACAAGGAACTCAAACGCGCCAAAAGGAAAAAAACAAACAGCCCCTTTAAAAAGAGGGCAAAAGACATGAATAGACACTTCTCAAAAGAAGATATACGGGTGGCCAACAGACACATGAAAAAGTGCTCAGCCTCACTCATCATTAGAGAAATGCAAATCAAAACCATACTGAGATACCACCTAACCCCTGTAAAAATGGCCATCATTAATAAAACAAACAACAGCAGATGATGGCGAGGATTTAGAGAAAAAGGAATGCTTCTACACTGCTGGTGGGAATGCAGACTAGTACAACCTCTTTGGAAGACAGTGTGGCTATTTCTGAAAAAACTAGAAATTGACCTTCCATATGACCCAGCAATTCCCCTACTGGGAATAGACCCAGAAGAACTCAAATATTTCTACAAAAAAGATACCTGCACATGTATGTTTGTTGCAGCTCTATTCACAATAGCAAAAACATGGAACCAACCCTGTTGCCCACTGAAGCTAGATTGGATAAAAAAAAAATGTGGCATATATACACAATGGAATATTATACAACCATAAAAAGGACAAATATATGGACTTTGCAGCAACTTGGATGGATTTGGAGTCGATCATACTCAGTGATTTATCACAGAAACAAAGAACTGAGTTCCATATGTTCTCACTCATAAGGTGACCTTGAACAATTATAATACTATTAGAAAGCGATTGGCAGTGGTGGAAAACTGTCAGGGGAGGAGGGGGTGGGATTGGCAGTTGAGGGAAACTTCTAGGGAAGGAAGGGACATACCTCATCAACAAGGGTACCTAACCCTGAATTGTACCCCACATCTTTATAGTAAATAAATTAATTAATTTTTAAAAAAATAAAAAATAAAAATAAATAAATGCTGCTTCTTGCACAGCTCAATAACCTGGAGGCTCAATAACACTTCTTGTTCTCTTTCTTTGTTTGTTTTTGTCTCCTTAGGATTATCCTTATTCTTAACAATCCAAATACATCTATGGAATCCCCTTGATTCCCAGGTACTCCCTTCTGAAGCTTCTGTCCTTCCCCATCCATGGGGACCAGGTTGTCTTTAGACCAATGGCTTACCTGTCATCACAGGACTTACCTTCGTTGATTTCCTCAGTTGGACTGAATGCTTTCTGATTCTCATGTCTTCCTTTTTCTAGGTTTATACCTCATTCTTACACACAAAGGCAAGGAACATACTGAGAAAAGGTGCATGGGGATTGAATTTTATAAACTCCTGATAATCTGAAAATTACTTTATTCTACCCTTACACTTAATGGATCATTTTCAAGATACGAAATTCCAGGTCAAAAAGAATTTTCCCTCGGATTTTGAAGATCTCGTTCCTTTAAATGTAACCTGTTTCATTCCCTTTTTGAATACATGCAGAATCTGCTCTTTATCACTGGTGTTTTGGAATTTCATGCTGATATGCCATGACAGATTTTCTATTTTCATTTGCTCTACTGGGTGCCTGATAGGCTTTTTCAAACTTAAGATTTGGTTGGGCACGGTAGCTCAGCCTGTAATCCCAGCACTTTGGGAGGCTTAGGCAAGAAGATTGCCTGAGCCTGGGGGCTCAAGACCAGCCTGGGCAACTTGGTGAGACCTCGTCTCTACAATAAATTACAAAAGACTAGCCGGGCATGGTGGCGTGCATCTGTAGTTCCAGCTACTTGGAAGGCTGAGGTGGAAGGATCGCCTAAGCCCACTCACTGCACTCCAGCCTGGGCAACAAAGAGTGAGACTCCAACTCATTAAAAAAAAAGCTTAAGATTTATCTTTTTCTTCAGCCCAGGAAAGTTTCTTTATATTATTATTTTGGTAATTTCCTCCCATCTTTTTTTTTCTGGTCTTCTTTCTTGGCATTCTTATTAATCACGTGGATGCAGACATTCCATCTTGCTCTAAAGCTATTATTAGTAAGTGTACACCTTACATCTTATACTGAAGGGAGAAACAACACTTTATGCCTTGACATAAACTAAGAAAAATCAAGAACATCCTATATAGTTCTAGCCCCCAAAAGAAGTCAAGTCTTAAGCCTTTCCTGTCAGTTACTGACTCCCTAACAAAAAACAATTCTCAACAAGGCACAGTAGCTCACACCTGTAATCCCAGAACATTGGGAAACAGAGACAAGAGGATTGCCTGAATCCAGGGATTCGAAATCAGCCTGGCAACTTGGCAAGACCTTTTCTCTACAATAAATCAAAAAATTAGCCTGGTGTAGTGGTGAATGCCAATAGTCCCAGCTACTTGGAAGGCTGAGACGGGAGGATCGCCTGAGTCCAGCAGATGGAGGCTGGGGTGGTTGCGAACGTGCCACTTGCACTCCAGCCTGGGCCATGGAGTGAGACTTTGACTCCAAAAAAAAAAAATTCTCTCATGCCTTGTGTGATGTCCATGTATGCAGATATGCTACAAGTCTTTAAAAAAAAGATAATCATGTGAGACAATTATTGTTTTCCACCATAAACTAAGTATAAATTCAATAACCTTGTTAATCTTGTGCCTTTTGATTTTGTTTTTCTTCCCTTTATATGCCTAAAACTCCTTTTAGAGTGTTAATTTACCTTGCAAACCTTTTCTACAATTAAACTTTTTTTACTGAAAGCCTTTGTCCTCAAGGCTTCCTCTATTACTCAGATGCCATAATCACACAAGAAGGAATAACAGAGATCAGGGTATAATTCTAATCCCGTGTGATTTGGAATACAGTAGTTATTTAAATTTACCATCTACCTTTTATTAAATTTTCAACCTTCTCTAGATGTGAATAATTGCCAAATAGAACTTTTCCTTGAAAGGCTCGTGGCCAACATTTAAAGGAAAAAAAAATATGTATCGAGGTTACTAAACGTACCTTTTATTATTTATAATAAAACAAAGACTAATTTTCTACATGACAGTTCAGATATGCTCAGAAAGTTCCACAGGAAACCTACCAAAACTCCATGCTGTCAGCAGAAAGGTAGTAGACCAGTCTACATGATGTACAAGGGAATGAGGTACTGCTTTGTCATGTACTTATACAAGATGTTCAAACAAAATAGAACAGCAGCTGTTACATGTTTAAAAGGAGCTGATTGAAGAAGAGAAAGCCTTAATGTTGTGCTTTAGAGGTAACAATGCCAGCATAGCAGGACTTCCTGGCAACCACTGGTTGCTTGCCGAGAAAGTAGTTTATTTGCTAGAATCTGATGGAAAAGTAACCAAAATGACATACCTTGAGATTGGGACTATTTTTTGTACACAATGCTGTCACTCTGATCCAGAGGAGATGCCAGTTGTACGGCTTCATTGTTACCTTTGTAGATCTGAGGTTTAAAAAGAAACTTTATTCAAGTGATTGTGTAAATCAGTAAATGCTCTCAACAATATTAGAAAAAATGTGCACATGCAACAATCTTAAGCTGTTTTTGAAAATAATCAGAAATCATCTTCTTTAAGAACTGCACAAAGTTACTAGGTACTAAGAATTATTGCAAAAATCCTAGTAATGAAAATAGCACAGTAGTGAAGCAGGAGCTAAAAAATTAAACCAACGGAACAAAATAGTCCAGGAACACATTCATGTATGTATATTATAGAACTGACGTCATAAATGAATGTGAAAGGATAAATCATTTAGTAAACATCATTGGGAAAATAAGTTAACTGTATGAAGAAATGGAAATTTGGATACCTATTTACGCTATGCACAAAAATAGACTTCCAATGGATTAAAGAACCAAAGGTGAAAAGTAAAACTATATAGAGACTAGAAACACACTAATAAGAATATTTTTGAGACTTCACAACTTACAAACAGTTCTTGAAAAAAACTCCAAAAGCATAAATAGTAAGGTGAAAAAGCAACAGATTTGACTATACCAAAATCAAAGTCTTATTTTCAACAGTGGATGCCATAGACAAAGTTGACAGGAGGATGAGAAAGATACTTCCAATGCCTTAGGCTACCAAAGGATTAGTATCTGGGACGAGTGACAAACCTCTTCCAAGTCTCAAGTAAAAGACAGGAATTCACTAGGAAAAATGGGCAAACGATAAGATAGGCAACCCCATGCCCAGAACTATATGCCAAAACAAAGCTACTGTGACCCAAAGAAGACACAAAGAAGAGATTTCACTGAAGGAGAGTTTTAGGGAGCAGAGACTGGAATATCCACATTGTTCTTCATTAGATAATTGGGATAGTACACAACAGTCGAAAATAAGGAATGAAATTAACTTGCAGCCTAAGGGGAAGATCTCAAAACATAATGTTGCCTATAAAGAGCAATAAAAGGGACATAAATTTAAAATATTATGCTATTTCTTTAGTTAAACACACACAACGCCGTGCTTTTTTAAAAATATATACATACATCTAAATACTTTATACAGAAATTGGGTTAAATGGACATCCCCTAAATACACATGGGTAAACCAAGAAGAGGAATTGGAGAAGGAGTGGGAAATGAAATGGAAAGCAATAAAATGATATAAAGAAAGGGAGCCTCCCACCATTCAGTGACATTGATGTACCTTGAACTGCAGAGTCTGATGAATTTAATTCTGTGTATCTGAGGCCCTAAAGGTGAAAATGAAGCCACACAGAGACCGAAAATCAATCCTCAAACCACAATTCATTCATTCGGCAAATATTTATGGAGAACTGCTTTGGGCTGAGCACTGTTCTGGATGCTTGAGATCCAGAAAGGAACAAAACAGACAAAGGTTTGGGAGTTGAGGTGAGAGGATCGCTTGAAGAAAGGTGTTTGAGACCAGCCTGGGCAACATAACGAGGCCCCATCTCTACAATAAATAATAATAATGTATTTTTTTTAAATGAACAAAGGCCTTGCCCTATGGAACTTCCATTCCAACAGGAAAAGACAGATAATAAATGACAAATACAATACTCCAATTATTTAGCATATTTAAAGGTAATAAGTGCTATAAAAAAAGAACAGAAAGCAGAAGAAGGGGGTCCAAGAGTGTTATGGGGTAGAGGCTGCAACTTTGAGCCAGATGGTCAAGATAAGCCTCATTGAGAAGCTGACATTGAAGC
This sequence comes from Tarsius wallacei, assembly GCA_963574415.1. Lineage (NCBI taxonomy): Eukaryota > Metazoa > Chordata > Mammalia > Primates > Tarsiidae > Tarsius > Tarsius wallacei. The sequence goes on along the minus strand of CAUYQG010045045.1, from coordinate 7,998 downwards.
AGAAACTTGAAGGAGGTAAGGGAGTTTGCACTGACTCCTCCTTTATTGTCTGGCAGAAGAACAATCCAGGCAGAGGGGCCAGCAGCAAGTGACAAAGCCCTTAGGCAAGAGCATGCCTGGTTCATTCAAGGAACAATAAGGCCAGCATGACTGAAGCTGAGTGAGCCAAGGGGAACTCAGTAGGAGGTGAGGGCAGAGGTGTGATGGGGGACAGATTGAGTAGGGCGTTCCAAAGCTGTTGTAAAAATTGTCTTTACTTTAAGGGAAATCAGTGCAAAACCATTGCTGAGTTTTGAGGAAGGCATGGCATAACAACAGTAAACACACATACAGATTTTACTCTGTGTCTGATTCTGTGAACATCTTTACAGGCACTGACACATTTAAGCTTCCCAGCATTCCCCTGGCAATTAGATGCTGTTACCATCACATTATTCAAGTGAAGCAATAGAGGCTGGGCAACATGCCCAAGACTACACAGCTGGTAGGGGAAGAGCCAGGCTGCAAAGCTGGGCAGTCTGGCCCCAAAGTCCATCCTCTTAGCTCTGATTCTCCTGATGGAACTTCAGTTTTAAGCGACCCCACTGCTACCATTAAGTAGAGTATTCAGGCGTACCACATGTCAATAAGTTAATTGCCACCAGCATGACCCTCAGCACTGGAAGAGACCACTGTGTCAAGTTCAATACCAGGTGAAGTCTTTGGCTTCCATAGCCATACTGTTTGCAAAATGTCCATCTCTAACCACTGGTATCAGGTTCACAGTTTCTTTCAAGACTAGAGTGAGATCATCTGAGGCAAAATCTGCATCACCTTGAGCAGTATCAATCACCCTCCTCCCTCCCCCATCCCAAGTCTTTTGCCATATAAGTTAAATTCCTAGATGTGACTCTTCTATCCAACCGTTGCTACTCACCTGCTCCTCCCTCCATTTCTTCCTTACCAGACAGGACTGTCTGCTGACCGAGGCTCATGATACTTGCCTCCATATTCTCACCTTTACTTCCTTCTAGAACTTGCAATTTCCCTGCTTCTACAGCATTGGCTTGCCTCTTCTGTTATTTATGCCTGACCTTGGTCTAGCACACACCAAAAGCTGGAAATTTTTCCAGATCTCCTATTTCCTTAAACTTCGGATCTTGGATCTTCTTATTTGTACCCATTCCTTTGCATATCACTCTCTCCTTGGAATCTCCTCTCCAAAATAGTTACTTTTTTGAAAGTCTCTTCTTTTGTCAAGCAGAAGACTCTGTTTCTTGATGGTGTTGGTTTTCACATGTCCTTTTTTCTAGATGAAACAAACTGCTGTGGATGGTAGTTCACTAAAAATCGATAGAATTGTAAGGCAGTAGAAGTTAGGAACTTCAGTTCTAGTTCATCCTAGGCACTTTGAGCCTCAGTAAAATAAGGATAACAATTCCTGTTCTCCTAGTACACAGAGTAGAGAAAGTCAAATGCAATATGCGAATGATCATTTCAAGGGACCTTCATGGTTAATATAGGATTGCCTTTCATAGAAAACACGCACAGAACCACTCAATGAGGCATGAGCTTTCTCTTTTCATGATTAATTCCATCTCTGTTATAGTGAATCAGCAGGTGTTTAATGAATGCTTGTGCATTCAAGACAAATCAACGAAATGGCATTTAATGGTGTTGCCTCTGTTTCAAAGCATTTTTTACCTTAGTTAGCTAAGTACAGCTGGGTGAATGCCTGGAGGTGGGCATAACAGTGATGATGATGATCAGTCTGTTCTGTTACATTAAGCTCAAACCAGGACTACATAGAACAGCCCTCAGTCTATGCCTGAAAGTGCCTCAGGACAGAGAGGGTTTGCTCCTAGGAGTATTTTCTCCAACACTGAGGACAATGATTGACACATAGTAGGCATCCGTGATTAGTTTTAGTGAAAGAATGAATGGATAGTCAAGTAGAAGACACTATGCCTGGCAATATAGTTGACAAAAAGGTGCTGTGGAAAAAACACTAAAAGTGGGGTCAGAATTCTTAGCTTTTAATCCTGATCTGTGGACTTCGTGTGTGACTTTGCGCAAGCCCCCTTCCCCACTCTTATCCTCACACATTTTTGGAAAACAATGAGGTGATGGGTGGGGGGAGGATGATGGACAAGGTGATTTGTACAGGATCTTATTACCCTGAGAGTCTATGACAAGAGTGACCACAACTTGATAAATGGTGACTGATCAAGACCAGAGAGTTGGGATATGGCAGTGAGGTATGCCACCATGGGATCCAAGTTTCAGTATCTGTCAAAGTTTGTGAAAGAGACAAGATACTTCAGAACCTGCAGCCTCGGGAGAAAAGGCAGCAGCCCTTGTCATAGTTAAAGTCTTATCTTTGTCATGTGAAGAAATGGTGTAGACCGAGCCTAGAAGCTAATATAGCAATAGAAATATATCACTCTGATGCAGAGTCTTGTCAAACAAGAGGAACACACCAAAGTCTTGGGAAAATGGAAGTAAAATCAAGAACTTCCTTAGTACATAGAACCCTGGGAAGTTGGAATGGGAAGGGCTCCTAGCATCCATAATAATCCAACCTCTTAATTTGAAGAAATAGTGAAACAGGCTAAGAGATGAAAAGGCAACTTGACTAACATCACACATAGAGTACATGGCAGAATCAGAACCAAGCTCAAGGCTTCTGATTTCAAGTCCAGTGCCACAGCTCTGTTGTCAAATAGGAAGCCCATATCCTACCTTATATCCATAAAATGATAAGCCCACCAATGATTTGGAATTGGAAAAGGCAGTAAGACCTGAACATAGCTTACAAAAAAGGGAGCAAATAAATGAAAAGTTTGAACCTTCTCTCCAGAAAAAATCCACACATACCCACAGTTTTGCCTGCATGTTTAAGGAAGGGTCATAGTCTAGGTTAAGAACCTATAAAGTATAAGATGTCATAGAATCCTCAAGACTCGGGACAGAAAGGGACTCTGTCACCAAAAGAAATTCAGGAAATTGACTCAGTCATAAGAAATCTATCTACCAAAAAAGTCCCAGACCTCATGACTTCCCAGATGAATTCTTCAAGACATACAAGGAAAAGCTGATACCAACCTTACTGGGAGTTTTCCAGGCAATTGAGAAGGAGGGAATGCTCCCCAACTCATTTTTATGAAGTCAATACCATACTGATACCCAAACCAAAGACCCAACAAGGAAAGACAATTACAGACCAGTCTCCTTAATGAACACAGACGCAAAAATCTTAAATAAGATTCTAGCAAATTGGAACCAATAACACATTTCAAAGATCATCCACCATGACCAAGTGGGCATTAATTCTGTGATGCAGGGCTGGTTCAACACTCATAAGATCATAAACGTAATTCAGCAAATCAACAGGTGTAAAATCAAGAAGCACATGATTATATCATTAGATGCAGAAAAAGTATTTGACAAAAAATCCAGCATCCCTTCTTCATAAAAGACACTCGAGCACCTAGACATAGAGGAAACATTCCTCAGAACAGTAAGAGCCATCTATATTAAATCTACAGCCAACATTTTGCTCAATGGGCAAAAATTGGGAGCATTCCCCCTGAGAACAGGAACTAGACAAGGATGCCCACCCTCACCCTTCCTGTTCAACATAGCATTGGAAGTTCTAGCCAGAGAAGTCAGGCAAGAGAAGGATGTCAGGGGTATTCAAACAGAAAAAGAAGAAGTTAAGCTATCTCTCTTTGCAGACGATATGATACTATATCTTGAAAACCCAAGATATCAACTTTAGTAAAGTCTCGGGGTACAAAATCAATGTACAAAAGACAGGTGCGTTTCTATACGCCAACAACAAGCAGACAACATGCCAAATAAAAACCACAATCCCATTCACAATAGCCACAAAAAAGACATACGTTGGCATCCACTTAACCAGAAAAGTGAAATATCTTTACAGTGAGAACTACAAAACGCTGCTATAAGAAACCAAGGATTACACAAACAAATGGAAAAACATTCCATGCTCATGGATTGGAAGAGTCAACATTGTCAAGATGTCCATCCTACAGATTCAATGCAATACCCATCAAATTATGAACATCATTCTTCTCAGACCTGGAAAAGACAATACATAACTTCATATGGAAGAGAAGAGAGCATGAATAGCCAAAACAATGCTCAGCAAAAGAAACAAAGCAGGAGGTCTCACACTTCCAGACTTTAAACTTTACTACAAGGTTACAGCAACCAAAACACCCTGGTACTGGTCCAAGAATAGGCACATAGACCAATGGAACAGGACAGAGATTATGAAAGCAAAATCTTGATCTCTCAGCCAACTCATCTTCCACAAAGCCACCAAGAGCAACCACTGGGAAAAAGAGACCATATTTAGCAAATGGTGCTGGGAAAACTGACTGACCACATGCAGAAGAATGAAACAAAACCCTTACCTATCACCACATACAAAAAATCAGCTCTAAATGGGTCAAAGACCTAAAGGTGAAACATCAAACTATAAGAATCTTAGAAGAAAATATTGGAAACACGCTTGTGCACATCAGAGTAGACAACCAATTCTTGAACATAACCGCAAAAGCGTATTCCATAAAAGACAAGATAGACAAATGGGACCTCATCAAGATGAAAAGCTTTTGCACAGCAAAATAAACCATCAAGAGAGTGGGGAGACAACTCACAGAATGGGAAAAATATTTGCTAATAATGTATCTGACAAAAGCCTAACATCCAAGATCTACAAGGAACTCAAATGAAGTAAAAGGAAAAAAAACAAACAACCCCATTAAAAACTGTGCAAAGGACACGAACAATTTTCAAAAGCAGACACACAAACAGCTAACAGATACCTGAAAAAATGCTCAGCCTCGCTAATCATCAGAGAAATGCAAATCAAAACCCTAATGAGATACTGCCTGACTACAGTAAGGATGGCCCTCATCAAAAAAACAAAAACCAGTAGTTGCTGGTGAGGGTAGGGAGAAAAGGGAATACTTCTACACTGGAGTGCAGGCTAGCTCAACCTTTATGGAGAGCAGTATGACAATTCCTAGAAAGAACTAAAAATTGACTTTCCATATCATTCAGTAATACCTCTCCTGGGAATATGACCAGAGGAGCAAAAATAATTCTACCAAAAAGACACCTGCACATGCATGTTTATAGCAACACTATTCACAATAGCAAAAACATGGAACCAACCCCACTGCCCATCAAAAGTGCACTGGATAAAGAAAATGTGGTATGTGTACATGGAGTATTACACAGCCATAAAGAAGAACAAAATCATGGAGTTTGCAGCAAACTGGATGGAGTTGGAGACCATCATACTTAGTGATCTATCAGAGAAACAAAGAACTGAATACCGCATGTTTTCACTCATGAGTGGGTCCTGAACATTTATCACAATAGCATAAGGGAGGGAGCAGCAGTCACTGTACGCTACCAGGGGAGGAGGTGGGGGGACACGTAACAACACAAAGTGTACCTCGTACCAAACCAGGGGAAGTGAGGACCAGTTGGAGGCCTAAACTTCACCTGCGAGCAGCTTACTTGTGTAGTTAACCCTTACTTTTACCCCATATCTCTATAATAAAATAAAATAACAGAAAATAAAATAAAATAAAAGGACTTTGTCACTGAGCGCACTCTGGCCAAGCACTTCTGACAGCTCTACTGTTGACTTCTTTTTTTTATTAGAGCCTTTTTCTAATATTCTGATCACATGAGAATCGCATTGCTCTTGGCCAAAAGCCATTATAATACTTAGAGCTGAGTAGATATGATGTCAGCTTTAAAATAAATTAGTAGGATTAAAATAGACCAAATGAGAGTGAGTTTCTAAGAGTAAAAATAGGTCATATTTTAAGATTGTGTTCGTTTAAAGAAGTCATCCAATTCATGCATCTCTGGCCATTTTATCTGCAGCATTAAACCAGTTTTTACTTGGATTTCTGATATTATCCCTGCAAAAATGCCTCAGTTTATGCCTGCATTCATCCTGTATAGTAATTCACTTGATTTTTTTTTTCTAATGTTGTTCTACGGGTAAATTAAAAGTCACCCCCCAAAACCTCTTAAAAGATTCTAGGTTCATAGAGACAGACAAAAAAATGCAAATATAGAAGACCCTCCCACAGAGGCAGAATTGCTGGGCAGTGAATTCATGGAAATTTGCCTATACCTAGAAAAGTAAATTAAAGTGAAGGTTGATACAAATGTGTAAGTATGCGTTCCAGGTGGTCGGTCTGTCAGACCCTGATTTTTAAAAAAATATGTAAATTTCTTAATCAACTACTTTTAGTAGCTGAAATATAATTGATGTGCAATTAAATGCACATATTTAAAGCATGCATTTAAGATTTGTATATATTTGTGAGACCATCACCCCATAGAAGATAGTAAAGATATCAATCACCTCACATTTCTTCATTCCCTGTAACTATTTCTTTCTATTCCTCCCCACTCCCAATCCCCAGACGAACATTAATCTGCTTTCTGTCAGTATAGACTAGTTAGCATTTCATAGATTTTATGTAAATGGCATCATACAGCATGTGTTCTTCTTTGTCTAGTTTCTTCCACTCAGTATAGTTATTGCGAGACTCATTCATGCTGTAGTATGTATCAATAGTTCACTTTTATTGCTGATTAATATTTCATTTTGTGTATTTACCACTATATGTTTAATTAACCTGTTAATGGACATTTGGGTTGATTCCAGTTTGGGGCTATTAAATAACCAATAAATGACAACTAAATAAAGTTACATTTGCTACAAGTTTTTGAATGGATATATGCTTTTGTTATTCAGGTAAGTACCTAGGAGTGATGTGGCTGATTCATATGGTAGGTGCACATTTAATTTTTTAAGAAACTGCCAAAGTATCTTCCAAAGTGTTTATACCAATTTGCATTCTTAATTTCAGCATAAAAATGTTTCCATTGCTCTAAAATCCTTGCCAATACTTGTTACAGTTGGTGTTTTGATCTTTCTAGTGAATAGAATGGATAGTTGCATTTTATTAATGACTAACAATATTGAGTATCTTTTCATAAGCTTATTTGACATCGATATATCTTCTTTGGTGAAGTGTCTGTTTAAATAGTTCACCCATTTCAAAAGGCCAGGCTTGGTGGCTCAGCCTGCAATCCCAGCATTTTGGGAGGCTGAGGCAAGTCAGTTGCCTGAGCCCATGGGGTTGAGACCAACCCTGGCAACTTGGAGAGAACTTGTCTCCACAATAAATAAAAAATTAGCCAGGTGTAGTAGCACCCTATGTAGTTCCGGCCACTTGGAAGGCTGAGGCGGAAGGATCACCGGAGCCCAGCAGGTCGATGCTGGGGTGGCCGTGAGCGCGCCACTGCACTCCAGCCTGGGCCACAGAGTGAGACTCCAACTCAAAAAAATAAATAATAAAGTGGGCAAAAGACATGAATAGACACTTCTCAATAGAAGATATACGAGCAGACAACAGACACATGAAAAAGTGCTGAGCCTCACTCATCATCAGAGAAATGCAAATCAAAACCACCTTGAGATACCACTTAACCCCAGTAAGAATGACCATCATTAATAAAACAAACAACAGCTGCTGGCGGGGATGTGGAGAAAAAGGAACGCTTCTACACTGCGGGTGGGAAAGCAAACTAGTGCAACCTCTTTGGAAGACAGTGTGGCAATTTCTGAAAGAACTAGAAATTGACCTTCCATATGACTCAGTAATTCCCCTCTTGGGAATATACCCTGAGGAACTCAAGGCATTCTACCAAAAAGATACCTGCACACGTATCTTTGTTGCAGCTCTATTCACAATAGCAAAAACATGGAACCAACCATGCTGCCAGTCGAAGCTGAACTGGAAAAAAAAGTGTGGTACATATACACCATGGAATATTATGCAGCCATAAATAAGGACAAACATATGGACTTCGCAGCAACTTGGATGAATTTAGAGTCTATCATAGTCAGTGATCTATCACAGAAACAAAGAACAGAGCACCACATGTTCT